>VZTB01010937.1:39259-110996 GCA_013397245.1 Thryothorus ludovicianus
CCATAAGTGTTCCCCACTGCCTGCCATAAGCTGATTCGTGTTGATGCCGGAGCTGCTTCTCCCTGACTTCTTCATTAGCCATAGTTTTGCCTTTCTGTGTCCTCATCAAACAGAGATGGCAGCTCCTGGCAACCTGTTCCTCCGAGTTCACTTGTGTGTTCATACTAATGTTTAAAAATATGGGGTGCTGAAGAAGTGACTGAGGGAAAGTCATCTAAAAGCAGGCAAAAGGGAATAGAATCAAGGGATCGGTTCTGTAATGTGCTTATTAGATAATAATAGGATTGAGCCAAAAGATAAATCCAGGTGCAGACAAAAGGGATGTGGAGTCAAGTGACTGATTCTGCAATGGGCTTGTTGGGTAAGAGCAGAGTGGCACCAGAGGGTTGGTGGCACTTCTCTGGCCTGAGAAAATGGAATCATCACTTCTCTCAAAAGTTGAGTATTAATGGACACATCTCTTTTGTATAAATCAATAACTAGGTAGGCATTGCATCAGCTGCTTAGATGATTCAGCTCGCCCATGTGAGATTTCGATTTCCTGTCACAAGTGAAGAGTAAGAGCAAATATTGTATTAGCCACACTAATTTCATACCTTGCATATTAGAATAGCTAAGCAGGCAGTGGAAAGATGCAGTACACTGCATTTCTTGTCCAAAAGCGGAATAGGAGTGAAGGAGCCAAGAGAATTCTTCTATCAGAAGTGGCTGGGCTTGGTGTGGCACGGCTTTTCTTTAGAATAATTATTAGCCTTAAGGGGAAAGCTGCTGCTACTTACTCTTTGTTACAGAGCACTTGAGGATAACAGTGGGGTGCTGTCCAAGGCTAGGATTAGGCAGCTGCAAAACACTCAAAGATTTTGGATATATTCCTGACTGGATGCTTTGGGAAACTGAGTAATATATCCAAGTGTTATTGTGTTGGAGGAATGGGTATGTGTTACTGACTTTACACCTCGCAGTTGACTTCTTGAGCAAGCTCACGTGCCTTCTTGCAGCACAGAGTGTAAATGTTGTCCTTCCTGTCAAGGTAGTCCCTAAGAGTCTTTAGAAGGGGCAGTTCTTCATTTTTCTCTGTTATTTTTTATTGCTCATGCTACTTGCCATAAGCCAACATAGCTTTAGTGCTACAAGAAAGGCAGTAGATTATTGCAGATGTGATGATAGGTGTTTATTTAAAATAAAAGGTTTTTTTTAAGTCTTATTTAATTCCTATTTGTGGAAGCTGAGTAGCTGAAGCTAACAAAGCAGTGAAGACCACCAGGCTGGTGAGCTATTTGACACTAAACCAAAATGCTTTATCCCCCAGCAAGACTTTGTTCCTCAAGAACCACAATAGATAAATGGACAAGTCATATAGAGTCTCAGTGATTTCATTTCCACATCAAATAATGATGTGCTGTGGTTAGTGCATTTCTGTAGTGATGTAGTACTGTTTGAAGCCTGGTGAAAATGCTGCTCTTTGAAGGAAGAAACTACCTTTGAAACCTGATTTAGGATTTTTTAATTTGCTCTTCCTCTAAGATGCGTCTTTTGTGAGTTTTTTATTTAACTTACAGTTAGGTACCACAAACCCTAAATCTAGTAATCTGTCAGAAGTTATTTTCAAATGTTCTGTTATAAATACACGTTGCAGTGCAGTGAGGGAAGAGGGTTCAAGACTGATGACCTAGTCTTCCAATAATTTGGAAGTCTAGCTTAAAATTTTTTTGCTATTTGAAATTGCTCTAGTGTTAATGGAGTCCATTATGTACAAGGAAAAGAGGATGATGCTGTGTTTCTTTCCAGGAAAAAAATATTGTCTTTGCTATTGGAGTTGCATCATAAATATTTTCACATTTTGTTATACATATAGTAAACATTTCTACCAATAAATCTTGTTTTAAAACCCTTTAGTTGGTCTGGATTTTCATGAATGTAAAAGCAAGACAGCAATTCAAAACATTCCTTGTATGTGTTTAAATTTCCAGAAGCAGATGACACTGTGGAGGGTCAACTGTGGGGAGTGTAAGAATTTTTGAAATGTAATTTCTGATTCAGTTTCAGTCCACACACATCTTCATAAGCTGTCCATATAGGAAGATTTTCTCTGATGATTTTTGTTATATGGTATGAGAAGTAATTCACCATAAACATTCTCAACTGTTTGTAGCCAAAATAAGTTAATTAGTTGATTGATTGATTGATACTTGGGTAATTTTTGTCTTGACATTTCCTGAGTCATGCTGTGTTCTGAAACTCTTGTAGGTGTTTGACATATCAGCTAATTCAGCTAATGCTAAAAATACTTAACAAGAGTTATAAATAAGAAGCTGATTTTCAGTGTAGTTCTGGAATGCACCTTCCAATATCTGCTCATTGTCCAAACACCCAGCAATCCATTCAGGACAGATTTCCAGTGAAGTTTTTGCTTCTTAGGGGCTCATTCAGCTGGTCCTACCTTCTTGGAGTGACTGTGAGCTGTCTTGTGGAAATTGGCTCCATATCCACTGTGTGTGTTTATCACTTGGATATGTTAGCTGCTAGCACAACAGGATACAAAACCAGTAATGGATTGTGTAGGTCCTGCCAGCCCTGCTGAATTTCCCCTATGGGATTTGATGGAAGGGTTCACAGACCAGATTGTCTTTCAGGATGGAAGAGACAGTACAGAAAGGTTACAATAGTAAACAAATGCTGGCCTGCAGCATTCAGAAGGCAGTTTTACTAAAGACTAAGTTATGTGTGACCTAAACTTGAGGCACTTTGGTGTACTTTGTTAATCCAAACAAACAAAAACTAAGAGGAAAAGGTACATCCACCAAGGGGTGAGGAGAATTCAGTCTGTGGGATGAAAACTTGAGAAAACATTTCAGCTGCATTTCAGGAAGCTTGAAGACTCCTATGAAATGCAGTACTTGTCAGATTGAGTAATTGATGTTCAAGCCTGTTTTCCTTTCATCCTTTGAAAATACAGCTGTCATGCTTTGAGCTCAATAATAACGATTTAAAAACCCCTAGTTTTCTGATGCATTAGTTTTCTAATATGCCTTTCTGGTACTATGTGTGATGGGAACTTGGTGCTTCTGCCTCTGCAGGTTGTTTCCATCCCACTCAGGGCCATACACGTGCAGAAGGACTGCACAAACACCTGAGTTAGACTCTGCAAATAGTTGAAATGTAGTTCCATGTTTCCAGGAGGGCTGTCTTCCTGTGCATCTGGAGATCTTTTGGTGGGGCCTCTTGGGATAGGACAAGAGGTAATGGTTTTAAACTGAAGGAGGATTGATTTAGATTAGGTATAAGAAGAATTTTTTACAGAGTGTGCTGATACACTGGAATAGGTTGCTGAGAGAGTTGTTGAGTGCCTCATCTCTGCAGAGGTTCAAGGTCAGCTTGGAGGGGACTTTAAAACAAGCTGGTATAGTGAAAGGTGTCCTTGCCCAGGGTAGTGGGGTTGGAACAACATGATCTTTAAAGATCTCTTCTGACCAAAACCAATCTATGATTCTATGATTTTCAGATATGTCAGGTGCTAAACTGGAGAGCTGCTTCTCTCTGCATTGAAGAGCGTGCAGCTCAGAATCATCAAATTGTGTTTCTCTGCCCTCTTAAAAATATGATTTGTCATTACAAATCAAGTACACAAAGGACAAAACTACCTTTGTCTTCTATGCAGCTTTCAGAGAATGCAACTTCACTAATGCAAGCAAAGTGTTAAACTCTAGGAAAAGACAAAACTGAACAAGAGTGTGTAATGTCAGCGTGGGGAGCTACTTGGAAAAAATGCACTGATAGTGAAATGATTTCATGTCTAGCAAAGTTTCTTTTATGTTTGTTCTGTTAATCTGGTAGCTGCATGTCCTCTGTTCACTGAGGACTAGCAGCAGCTCTTATGACTGTCTAACTCCAGTTTTATTGTAAAGGAGCTTTTATAATGCCCCAGAGCAAGGAAATGTCATCTCAAAAATGGAAAGCCTAGTAATTGAAACAGGTTCATTAGTTGCTAAAATCACGCCATTCAATATTTAGTGTATTTACAAGCATTTTATTATTATAAAAATAACATTTTAATATGAAACCTTAGTAAAGACCTTTAGAAGGAAATGAGGGAATCAAGTCAGAACTGATGTCAAGTGTTCTGAACAGCACCAGAAGATCAGGGAACAAATGAATAAATTCTAATCATTGTTTTAGAGAAAAGCTTATTATTATTAAATGAGAGTTTTATGGTTCCTGCAGTGACTGAAGGCATTTGGATATTTAAATATCCAGGCATAGATGGATGCAGTGACATATTAGTAGCAACTGTATCTTTATTAATTGGCTTAAATTACACCTGCGCAGTGTGAAGGTGGCAAAAATATGACCCTGAAAGTTAAATTATTCATTAATTTAATTATATGTGTATTCTTTGACATTAACATTAATCCCTGTTTTTTGGACAGAGGAGAATCTGTTTACAGGGTTGTTTTGCCAGTTTAGCAGACACCTCAGCAGAAGTGTCTGCTGACTCCAGTCTTTGTTTGAGCTCAAGGCACGGTGATGTTCATAAACCTAACACTTGGGCATTGTTTCTGTTCTCAGGCAGAAGGGAAGAAATACGTCTCGTCCTTGAAAAAAATTTTGGCTTTTGTTCCTTTGTGATGGAACTGTATAACCCTGCTTGGTGAGGAGAAGCTTTTGTGCAGATCATAGAGTCTCCATTTCTTTGTGCAGACATTGATAACAATTGTGAGTTAGTTTATCTTTGACTGCCATTTAATGGGATTTCTGTTAAGAGAAGCTAAAGACTAAGCGCTTATTGTGTGTCCAAAGGTTGACTTAATTTTGTTTAGGTCTAAAGCCACTGGTAATTTTATTTACAGTTTTATAATAAATAAATTTTTTTTTTCCTATTCTATATACATGCTAACCTGCTGTTGAATCTCAGGGAAAATTTGTTCTCAGGAAAAACCTCACAAAAGTGGTTCTTATTTTTGTCTCTGAATTGATCTGCTTATCTCATTTGTGGTAGGAAGTGAGAAGGTTGCAGATGTTAGTTGGAAACAAAAATATTGATGCCAAAGGATTGGAACTTTCACCAAAAAAAACCCCAGAAATTCATGCTGCAAATAGAGATCCTCCTCAGTGATGATAACAGCAGCTTAAATTGTGTCTTAGTCTCTCTTTGTCATGTACATGAACAAATAAAAAGTGTTTTAACTTAGCAGTCCATGGGTTTTTGCTATATTTTATTTTGCCAGTAAGCTCTGTCTAACTACAGATGATTTCACTACTGCTGCTATTCAGGTCATATCTGTGATCTATAAAAGAATCCTGGGAAAAAAAGTGTTGCTAAAGCAGATTCCTTTTGTGTTTTCTGGTTTCATATTTTTCATTGTGCAATATTTGTTATTCAAGTGAGCTTTAACAGTTATGATCAAGTCTTAAAATTGTATTGCCCATCTGTAAGGAGCCATTCCATGTCTGATTAGAAAAACCCCTTGAGCTCACCAGAGTAATTCTCCACCAAACTTCAGTTTATGAGTTAATTTTTAATTTTCTTTTTAAGCAGCTTCATTTGAAATAAGCCTTGGAATAGTAGTTGGGTATGGGTTTCCTTCCTCTGGACTCCTTAGTCTTGGGACAGTTTTTTAAGGGCAATATCTCATACTGGACCAATAGATACTTTTATTCGAAATTGTGCTTCAAACTTAATGAACCTTAATGGTTTTCTTTGGAAGTTGCTTTTTGCAGAACAAGATTAGAACTCTGCATCATTAGTAAGTAAATATTTTTTTTACAGCACACACATTTTAATACACTGTTATTGTTCACTTGATAAACTTTGCATTTTCAGCTAGTATTTTAATTAAAAAATATTTTATTTGTGCCTTAGGCATAGAAAAGTCTATATTGTTTTGGGTCAAGAATCAAATATTTATACAGATAACATCTCTTAGGTTTTCCAACTCAACCTGGAGGTTCCTGTCTGAAATGTATAAAATCAGATGAAACTTTCTTCCTGGTTCTATTGCTATGAGGCAATTGTTTGTGTAAATTGAATTAACTTAAAAGTTATCACTTTGTTCATCTCTGTCCCTAAAAAACCAGGGAGTTTACATTCCAAGTAAAAAATAGTTAGACTGTAACATTTTAATGGGCATTAAACAGAGTTTACACAGGTATAGGTAGGTATTTTATGTTGGTTTATTCTTTTCCTGGGAATGAGAGAGTGAGACAATGTCATGTGCACAAAAATCGATACAGCTGGAGATCTGAAAGCTCCGAAGTGAGCATCAGTGTTGCAGGGAATGAAGGTGCCCTGCAGGATCCTCTGGTAGGTCTCCTCTTTATAGCCAATATGAAATCATAGGTTTCTTTGCCTGCACAGATCAAATTGCAGCTCTTTCTGCTGCTTGCCTGGTTCCAGGAGCAGTTCCCATTCCAGTCTGTCTCACAGTGCAGTTGTGCTAAGAAGTGTTCAGTGTTTTCTGTGTAATAAATACCCGAATAAATCTATGAGGAACTCACAAACTGGAAAAGTTTGGCGTGCTGATGCTATGGATTAGGGTCTTTAGCAAATCTAAACATGCACCTCTATTTAACCATGTAAAACCTAATAGACATGAATAGAGAAATGAGTGTTTGATAACACAGGATGCTAAAGAGAACTTGCAGTAATCCTAGTCAGTGATGTTGGGACACATCACATGCTTTGCACATCTTTTGAGTTTATTGAAAGAAAATCTTCAGAGAGAAGGTGTTTTGATGTTTTATAAAATCAAATTTTATTACAAATCCCGTTTTTGGGGAGGTCATATTTCTTTTAATCCTTACAGCGTATGAGTGAGGATGATGAATTATAGAGTTCTTTTGTTTTATCTGGCCAGGAGTTAATTTCCCTGCTCGATACAACCTTTTAATGTTTGCAATACTCATGCTAGAGGAGCAATGATAAAGGGATGATGTGGTCTTTAATGCTCAGTGGCTTTGTTCAGACTGGTTTTACGGTGCTACTGAGCCTGGTGTGGGGTTTGTTTGGAGCCTTGTTAGATTGATAGTGATTTCTTTGTGCCTCTGTGAAGTTTGATACAGACTTTACAGGCTCTGTTTCTTTTTCTCCTCTTGATAAAATTCATTTGGCTTTAGGCATTTATGAGCTCAATTCAAGAATTACTCTTCCCTTTTGGCTGTTGAGGAGATCTTGAAGTACGGTTGAATACTTTGTTTAAGCTATTTGTTTTTTCATGTAAGGACCAAACGTTCAGGCTGATATAATTTAATCATCAATTACCTTGTCTTGTAGACTGTGGTTCCATTTGGAATAAAATGATTCTGCATCTCAATGGGCCTCAGAAAGGGGCTAATAATGTACACAGTTATAAATATTTATTTTAGCATGCTTTTTCATGTGATCCTGCAGCTGGGACACTTCACAACAAAGTTAACAGCACTAACTTCCCTGATGAAACATTAAATCTTCTAATTCATTCGTTCTAATCAAAGATGCTTTGTGTTTTTTTCCTGAAGAGTTAACAAGAAAAGAAATCTCATTGAAGAACAAGATAAGGAGGGTGTATCTGATAGTACAGGCTTCTGATACTGGGTCTTTTAGGGAACATTAATTGTTTTTTCTTGTTTGTTTGGTTTTAACTGGGATTTATTTTTAACACAGAAAGTTTTGAGTTTGTAACTTTTCTGTCATCTGTGTTACAACCTCAGATGAGTGTACAGAGGAAGCTGTAGGTATTCAGAATGGTAAATGTGTGCATAATGTGTTGGAAACATCACTGTGGTAAATAACACTTGGCTTTGCAGTAATTTTGAAAACTTAATATTGACACTAAGTTCAGTTTATATGTTTACTGTTGTAGGACTGCTGGAATTTATTGCAAAGTTCTTCAAATAAATCTTCTACAGAGAAAAATAGTGAACTCTCTTCTCTCTTTAAAATACTGACACTTTTATATAATGCAATACATGCTGTAAAGCTTTTCTCTGTTGTTAATGTAGTAAACCAATATATTATAGCCCCTGAGAGGCTGTGTTGACTTACTGCAATATTCCTGGATTCTGCTGTCTCTGACATTTTTCAGGGTGCTGCTGGCCAGTACATGAGTTAAGCAGACACAGTTAAAAAGAGACTTACTTGCAAATTCTTATTTAGCCTACAATTTTGGTCACATGTGGGCTCACCCCAGCTTCCTGGTAAACTGCTGGCCCTCTCCTCTCAATGTGTAATGCCCAGACTAGAAAGTTAAGGCAAATTTCAGTGCTAAATACTAAAGCATAAATACTATGATTCCATTGCACTAATTGCTACTTATATAGATAGATATTCGGTCTGTGATCTGTTATCTAGGCCTTTAATTTTCAGTGTATTTTAGAGTATATTAGAGCAGGCCTAATGACAGGATCAGATTTATCTTTCATTAAGGGTATGCACACAGATTATATAAAGTGATGAAGAAAAGCTGAGAAGAAAAAGAATGTTTCTCAGATATGCACACAGCCCTGACACAACAGGCTTTTATCTTTTAAAGGACAAACAGTACTGTGTTAAAAAATAGAAAATGCAGCTTTCAATGTTGACTATTTTTGGTGCTTTCAAAAAATTCAGAAAATATCAAGTTACCTTTAAGTTACATGGCTCATTGGTTATCTTCCTTACAAGATGGGTAAATAACAGTGATTTCTTTGCAGTTTATTGTAGTTAAATTTTCATTCTTCCTTGCAACAGTTTGCTAGGATTCACTTCCAGATGACCTAAGGTTGTTATGCTCGTTAGGCTTCATAAAAAAGGTTTCTCCTTTTTCTTATTAATGGATTTCCTGTTCATAGAAAACTTCTGTGTAGCTTCCCCACCCCTTGGCTAACAGTTTAACATGTTTTGACCTGCAGACTTGAATATTTGTCAGTCACAACTGGGTGCTTTTGCTTGTTGTAGAGGTTGTGAGGCAGTTCGATTTAATTTTAACACAGTTACACGCAAGGAAGTGTCCTTTGCATGATCTGTTACATCTTAAATATAGGCCACAAAAACAGGGCTTGAAAAGTTTTATCCCAGCATTAGTCTGATGCTGATGTGTCAGTCTCGCTGGCTGTGTGATGCTTCACCTGGCAGTGGAAGCCAAACACAAATCCACACTTGAATTATTCACCTGCCTTCTGTAGATTAAAGACCTGTGCTGCTCTCTTGTAGCACCATTAAATGAACAATGGGGAAACAAAAGAGCTTCTGACAATCCTTGCAGTGGTTTACGTGCTTGTTCTTTTATTTCCTGCTTTAATTGCTTGGAGCTGTCCCTGTGCAGTGAGGACTGAGAAGGATCCTTGTAGCTGTGTTCTGAAATTACCAGATCAGGATTTTAACAGGGACTACAGTGATCAGGCAAATTGAGAAGCACATTTGGCTGCTTGTCTTTTGTCTGCATCTCCTGTGACAATCTGGTTCTCCTCTCTAGCTGAGTGTGATAACCCCAATGTGAGATTTCAGGCAAGAGGGACAGACTTGGGTGTTATTCCAGGATCAGAACTCTTTTAGTGCTTTTTCTGTGCGAGTCTGGTAAATGACAGAGCTGAGAATTGCAGTCTCTTGATAGTGAAGAGAAGCTTTGGCCATTCTTCTTCATATCCTGCTGTTTCAAGTTATGTGAGCAAACTTTTTTGTACCTTTGTAGGGAGTGATAGCAATAATCTTTGCCTAGCAAATCAAGATTATGTGACGCTTTTATCTTCTGCCCTAAGCTTTGCAGGAGTCAGCTGGCTGTTTGAACCTGATTTTTAGCTTGTGGCAAAAGCCACAAGCCCAAAGTAAATTAAGTTCTTTATCTCCTTTGAAAAGAAATGAATGGAGAGAGACTCAGAGTCCTTTTCACACGGTGTGAGCAAAGTGTTAGATACTTCCTAATGCTTTCATCTCCAGGGTTATAAAACTTTTTTCTTTTGAAAAGTGGAAGTGGAGTTCTTAAAATTATGGCAGTTTGTTGTATGTAATGTATTCTTTAGCCACTTGCTCTGATAGATTAATTTAGTAGTTGGAAAGCATGTAAGCAAAGTTTTGCTCTATTGCTGCAAAGAGTTTCTTTATTCATCGAATAAATGTTGTGTAAGATTTTTGTGTTCTTTGTTTGCATTGCTTTGGGGCAAGGACAGGGAAAGATCTTTTCCTCTAGGTTTTTTCCTTTCCTGTTTGAGAGTGGTAACATAATCTACTGCTATTTCCATGCAATTCATCTGTGATCTGCAATATCCAAGCAGTATTTTGATGGATGAGTGAAATAAATTGCAGTCTTATGAAAGACAGCTCTATTGTTATCAAGCTAAAACTTTCCCTCTTCATTGTTTTGCTGACACAATATGGGCACAGCTCTTAGAAAATGAAATTTTACACTGGCTGTGTTGCACTTAGCATTTCTTAAAACATAGGCTGTCTCAGAACAGTGCACTTTTTAAAAAAGCTTTTAAAATATCTATTTAAAAAGTGTCTCAAACAATATATAAACCTGCAGAATGTGTTTTTTTTCCAGACATTTAACACTTATTTAATACTGCCCAAGTGTTTAATATGTTTAACAGGAAAAGGGTTCATGAAGAGGGTTCCATATGTAATATGTTCCAAATCCATCTTGTCTAGAAGACAGCCTGGATCCTTTGGTGAGTGTGGGAAGCTGCTTTTACCTTTCCACTATTCCTTTCTTATCTCTGTGGTAGAAGTTTTGGTGAAAAGCTGAACCTGGGGACAGCTGTCACATGGAATGGCCTTTTGAGAAGTAGCTTATGCCACTGGGCTGACCTCAAGGGTGTGTGTAGGCAGGGTGCTGTAGCTGATCAGGTCCTGTGGTAGGAGTAGGTGTGCCCTTCAGCTGGGGAACTTTTGATTAGATACTATCAGATCTACAAGACTTGTGTACTGTAACTCAAGAAGACACGTTAAGAATTTGTAATTATTTTTGCCAATAAAAAGAGACTGTGCATAGAGGGAAAAGGGGAAGGGGTGGGGAAGTGGGCACATTCTTTGCCTGGTAAGCATTGTCTGTATATTGTGTGGAGAAAGAGAGATGTAAAATACAGAAGTTGCTTGTAACATGGAACTAGAGTACTTTGGTTTGACTTCAGTGCCTTTCCTTACCTGGTGTCCCAAGTGAATTAATGTCCTTATTTAGTTGCAGTTCACAGAGAATGATTGCTGAGAGGTGTGGGGGTGTCTGTGTGTTAGAGGGGAGGTGAATATGCACCTGCAGGAGAAAACTCAAAACAACAAACCAAATGAAACCTCCAAAACACCAGTGAACACCCCCAAAACTTTGAACAAAGAAGTCCCAGTTAGAACACTTCACTTTGAGTCAGACTTTGACATTTTAATTTTAACTGCTGCTGATGTGCACGGGGCCTTTCAACACATGACTAGTTTCAGGGAAGTATCTGGATACTGAAGGATACTGGGAATATTGGAATTGAAGCATAAGGAGTGTGAGAGGGTAGGCTGGATGAAGTTCTTAAGAAATTTGTTTGTAACCTGGAGTGCCTATGTTTGTGGTTTTTTTTCTTTTTTTTTTTTTTGAGGTGTAGTAATTTCAGACTGTCACAGATGGTATACATGTACTAGATTTCAGATATTATAGACATAGGACAGGCCTTATTAGGAATGTCTGCATGTTTCTGTATGTCTGCTTACAGTCATATACACCAATATAACCTATAACCACGTTCTGCCGTGCTGAATAGAACCAGGACTGAACAGAAACAGGACAGACTCTCTGCCCTTGGCCTCTGCAGCTTTCAGAGTCCCTTGTGCTGCGGGACTGCTAATGCTGCAATTTAATATTAATTAGCTTACTCCCAAGTACAGAGAGAAAGACAGGTGCCTTTTCAGCTCTCCAAACAGAAAAGGAGAAGTACAGGCTGCTGCAAGTGAAGGACTTCAGCACCTTTGTGGGGAAGGTCAGAGACAAATGAAAATGTGACACTCTTTGCTCCAAGATGTGGGCAAGGAACCATAAGCTTGAAACAGTTTTTCAGCTGAGCAGTTTTCTCTGTCCCCCCAGGTCATTTGTTTTTGAGCCCCTCCCCACTCTTGCATCAACAAGTGTTTGCAGCTGTGTGAGCTGGGTGAGAGAACTGACCTGCTCTGGTACCCAGCTGTCTCTCCTGATCTGCTTCAGACATTCTGGCCACTCAAAGTCTGACCAGAACCAGGGAAGAAAGTGTCCAGAGCAGCCTGGGAAAGGTGCACCACAGGAGCTGATGTGGAGCAAAGCATTGCTGTCCTTCAAACAGTAACAAAGTTATTCAGTATTGTGATGTGCCAAAAGATTTCATGACTAGAAAGAGATGGGGTCTAAGAAAGGTTGAATGACTCAGAGCTAAATGAAAATTCTATTTCAAATCCCAAATCAGGTTTTTTTTTCATATAAAATCACTTTATTCATCTCCTTCCCTTCCCCTCCCTTCCCCTTGAGATTTTTAAAGTGTGTAGTCCTGGTCTGGATTTGACAGCCTGAGGCATAACACTGTAGACTGAATAGATTTGAATTAATGACTTTAGAAATAGATTTTGACTGGAATCTGCAAATTTTAATTAAAAACCGTAACTGGTAAACTAGTTTTTGATTTAAACATAATTTAAAACTGTGTTAAATAGTGTGGTCATGTATCATGCAGGGCAAGTTTATTTTCTGGCTCAGATGAGATTTTTATGAGGATAAGCATGGCTTGAAGTGATGTGTAGCTAATGAGAGGCATTTGAAATAAAATGGAGGAGTCCATTAAAGCAAGTTGAATGTTTCACATGCAGAGAAGGGAGAGCTTGAACAGTTCATCTCTCTGGGCTGTAATGGAAAGAGGCACATCTTCAAGTCCATGGCTGATAGCAAAGCTCGTTGTTCTTCTTTGGGTGTGGAATGAGAGTTTGACACCTCCAGAATAATGAAAAGCATGAGGAAAGCACTGTGGCTGTGCTTGACACTCCTCTGCCTACGCTATTTTGACTGAAATTTTGCTGGATGCTGTGAAAGGAATTCACACGTGTGGGAGTGTTTCTGACAAATACACGTCTAATTTTGTTTGTAGTAATAACAAAGATGTGACACAAAGGCTGATCGTTATCCTAGTTATTATTTAATTATGTATATGGTCTTCGTAGAGCTATAACTTATAATAGGAGTTTTGGGTTGCAACAGACATTGCAATAGCTTCTTTATAGGTATATTACTCATAGGCTGGATGGAATAAAGATTGAAGAAGATTGGAGAAAGTACTTTTGCTTTAGCAGGAAATAGTTTTAATCAATGCTGAGCCTGTTTTTTCAGTGCCATTTTCTCCTAAATACTGTAAGAGAAAAGAGCTGCTGTAGCTTTTTACTGGTATTAATGGTATTTCTTGCAGCAGTGATGTTCAAGGACCAGGGTTGACAGGGACCTTGTGATGTGCTTTCTGTGCAGCTATGGGGCACCAAAAAGGGGGATTTACAATGTTAAATGTTGTTGTTTTGGTTCTTTTTTTTTTCTTTCTTTTTTTTGGGGTTGGATATGTTTCTTTATATTTTTTTAAACAATCTCCTTTATGCTTTGGAGACTGTGTGTTGCAGACGGGGGATTCTTTGCTGTCATTAACAAAGTCCTGCGTGTTTTTCCTCCTCCAGGAGATGATAACAGAGTCCACTCCGCTGCGTTGCAGGAAGCTCAGCAATCCTGACATCTTTTCATCTGCTGGGAAAACCAAGCTCCACCGTCAGCTAAGTCAGGATGACTGCAAGCTCAGAAGAGGTAGCTTGGCAAGTTCTTTGTCAGGTATGCCATTTTGTAAAGACAGTATGACACTTGCTTAGTATTAAAGATGCAGCATTTCTGCATAGCAAAAGATGCTGGTAAGGTGACCTCTAGTTAGCAGGGCATACAAGATTTTATGGAAGAGAAAGAAGCAAAAAGAAATATCAGTAGAAAACAGTGGAAAAGCCTGGATTTAGAGTGAAATTTTGTATATTCCCCAGAGTGAAAAGTTAAAAGCTAAGATTTAATATGCAAAGTTAAAGAATGGAGTTGTGTAACTTTAGGTGACACATTGGTGTATTCTTACCCCTTTTAACATCAGCACTGAATGCAAGCTTGCCCACTTTGCCATTTTGTTTCTTACTGGGAAACTGACTTTTTATATCATGTTTGAATTACCATTTAGTTTCTTCTTGGCTTCAAAACCACTCTAGGCAGTGGTGATTCAAAGTAAAAATCTTGCTTACTAATTTGATATTTTTTTCAGTTTGTGTAAAATTTGCTTTTTCTTGTGAAGATAATATTCAGCCTTGTCATTGAATTTAGTTTGTCAGCTGTAGAACCATGGAGCGAGCATAGGCAAGTAATTACCCAAAATTGGACCAAGTTCAGGAGTTTTCTTTTTATTCAAAGACTTTTTTAGTGGGCTAGGGGTTGGTTTCACAACTGTTTAAAACTGATATCAGAGTCTGTGGTGGAATAGAGCACAGAGAGCTGCATGATCAGTTTAGAATGAAAGAGCTGATATGCCTGAGTGCCACTGTTATTCTGTAGGGTTAGGTTGCAGCCCATTTCCTCCCTAATTTGGCTGTTTGCATCCAGTCCTATTTGCATGTCAGTGCAAGAACTGGAAGAGTTGAAGATTCTCAGGTGAGAGGCAAAGAGGAAGAAGGTGAAACCACCTTTTTTGGCACCAGCATCCTGTCCTGGTCCCTCATCTTTTGTCAGAGGAAGATAAATATTTTCATGTTTGAGGTGTTAGGTATAATAGAATTAAAAGCAGTAAAGTTTGTAGGTTTTACTTTGACTTGGCCTTGGCTTAGTGTTTTATTTGTAGTAAGTGGATGGTTTCTGAAAAATAGAAACATTCATTATATTTTGTATGTTTGTAAGTTTGTTCTCCAAGGTAGGTTAGTTTCTAGAGGAGAACAGAACTTCATGAACAACCCAGCTGTTGACTGACTACAAAGGCCTAAGTTAGTACTGTAGCTTTTTATTTCCTTGAGTAGAAGAAGTAAATAGGAGGAAGCAGGAAAACTGGAAGGTCTGTTCTCTTTTAAAAATATTTTTTCTATTTGGCGATTGAAAAGTAATTAAGATGAATCAACAGGTTCTGGAGAATATAGAATTTTTTGTTCTGAAATTACAATCTACTTTACCTGATTCAGGCAGGGGTAAAGAGCCCCAACAAGATATATCTGACCCAACTGGGTGGAGAAAATGTACAGGTTTAGATGTATATTTTTAGTGTGGGTGTTTGGAACATGTGTAGAATTTGAGGTATGATGGGGAAAGGCTTTAGCTTAAAGTTCCATCCGTAAAATGATTCTAACTAATTTTTGCCAGAGAAACAAGTTTGAAGAGTGTAGCTGACTGTGCATGCAAATTGATTGGCTGAGATTTGACTCTTGATGGAATTCTGCCCTCCTGGATTCAAGTTTTGTGGAATTAAAGGAGATATTGATAACTATATCTTATAGAGACTTAAATAAAGTTATTCTTGTCCTCAAGCATGAGTATTTTATATTATAAATATAAATACTATGAATAATTATATTATTTGACTTGCAATTATAGGATATCTTCGTTAGTGTTGTACAGAGATAAATACAGGAATGTACATTTCTATAGTTTAAGATCTCTGCAGACAAGATGAGTTGTATTTATACATTATCTTGTAAATGATCAAGCCATGAAAGTCATGTCCACAGCTGTAGGCAGCTTGAGTGGGACCAGGAAGAGGGTGCTGATATGTTGTGTCTCTGTTTGCTTGACAAAGTTGAGCCTGCTCATCTCTCATACACTTTGACTCATTCTATTGATGTATACTTGGCCCATTGCTTGTAACTATCACAGAAAAATGATGTTAACAGGTTAAAAAAAGAAAAAAAAACCCCACAATTTCCACTCCCTGCCCTCCCTCCAGCACCATGGTTGGTCACACTATGTGACAATCTTCCAAATATTGCAGCCACTATTGTGGAATGCATGTAATAATTCACATCTAGTTCTAAGGTGCAGTTGAATTTGTAAACAGCTTTCTGCCTCTGAGAGTGCAAGTCTTGTTCTGCAGCACATATGTGATTAAAGGTGTGATTAAACCTTCCTGCTACTTATTGCAATAAATGTCTCAGTCCCTGTGATTCCTGAGCATGTAGTAATCCATTGACTGCAAGAAACTTTACTATGCTTGGAAGGGGTTATGGCATTTAGTCCCATTGTTCTAATTTTAAGGAAAAGAGATATTATCCACTTCCATTTTGCAATGGGGAAATTGAAGGGGTTGACTGACCAAACTTACAGAGTAAGTCATCTGGAAGCTAATAACTGAACACAGATTCACAGACTTCTTCACTTATGTGTTTTTAACCACAGAAATATCTTTCTTCTCTTTTTTCTTGGTGGATAACATTGTACATAAAAGGAAGCTGTCAAGCTCTGTGGAGTCAAAAGGTGACCTACTTTGACTTTGGTTCTTTCTCATTGCGGAAATTTACTGCTTGACATTTTTCAAAAACTAGTGTTGCATTGACTAGAAAATATGGATTGAGCAAAAAATATCAGTCCATGGTTCAAAGCAAGACAATATTTAAACATACACTATATTATGTTGCAGCTGCATGAAATGCAGTGCTCAGTGTTCCAGTGGTAGGAGAAAGGAGATGTCTAGATGACCAAGCTATTTAGAGAAGACAATTATTTACAATTAGGAATGCATTTTCAAAAGAATGTGTAAAATTATACTAAAGAGATTTTGCCTTCCTTTAGGGCAGCGAATATTGTTTCCTTTTTAAGATGAGTGGAATATGGAAATTTATAAAGTGACAGTAGTCTGTTTTTACAAGGTTTTTGGATTTCCCCATTATCTCATAATGTAAAGTAGATTTTTTGGAAATCATATATCAAATATATTGAAATCAAATATAATGAATTTACTGGTAAGGTGCTCTTACAAGTTTTAACCTACCAAAATCTTGAAATTGCTCTTTTTATTCAACACTTTTTCTTCACATGCAATATTTGTTGTCAGCTTTGTACTTTCAACTTGCAGACTTGTTTAAAAACAAGCTGATGGTATTTTAATTTTATTTTTAAAGGAAAACAGCTACTTCCCTTATCAAACAGTGTCCACAGTGGAGTGGGCCAGACGATGTGGCAGCCTCCTGGAGATACCTCCAACCTGGTCCGCATGAGAAACCAGTCTCTAGGACAATCTGCTCCTTCACTTACTGCTGGTTTGGTGAGTGACTCTGGGAGTGCTCGTGGTGCTTTTGTGCTATAAAAAGGGATGTGATCCTGTGCTTTAGTTTTTACCTTGTTTTCCCTGCTCCTGCTCAGTGGAGCATGTTGTTCCTGTGGGACTTTTTAGGCTACGGGGTGAGCTAGGAAGAGAATATGTTCATCCTGCTTTAGACAGAAAGCAGGAAAAGGTGTGTGTTGAAGGATAATTTCCTTCTGGGGACATTCCTTCTGAACGCTGCTTCAGTTGCCTGATGCCTGAAAGAAATATCATTGGAAGTCTAGGAGATGTGAGCGTGGGAACCCAACCATTTCCAACAAGTTTAGTTGGGAAGCAGCTTTCTGAATATCTGCCTCTGCCTGCTTTGCTAGGGAATAGCTAGGGGGATGGATTTGAAAGGATAAGTGTCCAAGGAATTAAAGAGCTGGCATTGACATATGCTCTTCTTCGTGGTTTTTGTCAAAAGGTTTTGGTAAAAAAATCCTTTGGTAGAATATTTTTGAGGAATGTTGCATCTGCTAAATGAACATTTTCTAAGAAAAGATTGTTCTGTATGGGGATATACACTCAGGTGGCTACAGTCAAGTCTGAACTGCACACAAAAAGGTTTGTAAATTTTCTTTATTATCTATAAAAATCTAAAATCAATGATATGTGAGGAGAAGAAAAATCCAAGTGTAGGAAAAGACAGTTATTTGTGAGCAGGCATATATGCAACAGAAATTGTCAGTAAATAGTAGATTAAAGCCAAAATTGATTTTTTTTTTTTCCTGTACATCTACAGAGTTATTTGCGTAACTTGTTTTACTAAAGTGAGGAATTTTGGTGTGTGCTACTTACAGTGCTATAAGTAACTGGGTAAATTTAAGTTACATTGTAAGATTGTTGAGAAGCAATGACCCCTTAAATAAAAGGGTGTACCTTCGATAAAGCCCTGAGAATTTTTTGGGGGGTTCCTAGACAGTTTGGCACCACCAGGCTGAGGTTCAAAAAGTCACACTTTATGTTACAACTAATTTTGATTTCACAATGAAGTAATTGCAGTCTTGACATTTTCAGACATGTTGCTATATTGAAATTTCTCTGATTTGATTTAATTGTGTTGCATCTTAATTTGGTTCCTGTTCAGTGTTTGCCTTAAATATATGCTCTCACCAGTGGTTCTGAATTCAATGATAACAGAAAAGGAGAATGCTCACATGAACTTGGCTATAAGTATTTATCTGATGGGGATTAGAAAAAGTAAGATGTTAAAACACAGGCATGTTCTCTAGAGGCAGATAAATGCCTTGAGGCTTCATAACTTAGGTTAATGAAAATAACTTTAAACCACTTTAAAGCACTTTAAAACTTTTAAAGTGCTTTAAAACAAAGCACTAATTCTCAGATATTTAATTTGGAGTACTAGGTTGTTGCTTAACAGCTGTGTGCAGCTCAGCAGATGTTTGCATGTTACAATTCTGCATATTACTCATATTATACACTGTATTTTCAGTTTGTCATGGCAGTGTTTGTGCTGTCTGTCAAATGTTCTGATATGAAACACAATGCCAATGAGTTATTTTAAAATAATTTAAAATTCTCTGTTTCCTAAGTAAAGCAGAGAAATTAATCTCTAAATCCAGGTTTTGTCCCTTTGTGATGGTGTTATGTGTTGAAGGGTATGCTCACTTTCCTATCTCTGTATATTCTATGATGGGCTGTATGTTCATTACAGTTGCAGTTAATTAAGCCTACACATTACAGATTTTTATGTGAAGTGAGTTTCAAAAACAGTGACTAAAGAACATCACAAGATGAACACCTAATTAAATGCAGTGAGTCCTGGGATCTTGGAGCCAGTTACATGTTTGCAGCTGTTTTAATATGCTTGTGGTATTGAAATACGTTTCACAAATTAGAATAGCAAAAGGTCTCTTGCCAGTATAATTAATCTCCTTTGAAGAATAGCTCTATTAAGAGATGAGTAAGTTGAGTGTCATTTTAATATGCCAGCCTTGACTGCTAGAGCATTTAATTCTTCTATTATTTGTTATAATACAGTAGTTGGATAGCTAGAGAGAAGTGGAGTGTGATTTAGGAAAGCTGTGTGCATTGTTTCTGCTCCCTCTTTCTGGCTCTGCAGGTATCAGTAGATTTTTCCTTTACTAAATTGTGGCATTCAGTAATGTATTTTTTTTGCTTTCTAGCCACTGCTAATTCTACAGATTGTTTACTGTGCTTAAATTGTATTCTTTTCCTCTTTAAAAATATTTGCAAGGCAAAAAGATAAGTTAACAATAGCAAATCTACAGAACTTAGTTTTCTGCTTCTGAATCAAGCCTGATAGCTGGGCTACTTATCAGTAATGGCTCCAGAACTGGGAATACATCAAATTCCAACTTGCTAAACTATATAAACACAGTTTATTGTTGGGCAGAATCTTTCAGCTCGTGCATGTGTGATAATCTGGATTAATGTGCCTGAACAGCAGTTGCCACTAGGTCCTTGACTTGAGAAAGAAGCCAGGGCAGGGTGAGTGCTGAGTGCTGTCATTGTGGAATGAAAGGCGTTGATCTGATCTGTGTGCCTTCTAAATATATGTGAGGATTTCAGAGGATGACCTTCAGCTCATCATCTACCTTAAGACGAATGGCTCTGATCCAATGAGATTGAATTCTGGTGGGGAGTATCCTGTTTAAGACTTTTAAATCCCTAAGATAGCTGAGGAAGTAATCAGAGGAAGACACATAGAGCATCATCGTGGGCATCTCAGTGGTACTTCCTGCTGTCAAGACCCAAATACACTGAAAAAATTGAGTGCAGGGAATATGTATAGAGTGCACATTTAAGGAACAGAAGGGCAATTTTATGGAAAATTTGTTAAGACAGTTTTGAGGATTTATCTGAGATCTTACCCAGAGAAACAAGAGTTAGATCTTGGAGTGTGTTTTTTTAAGGGAGGTCATAGAATCCTAGAGTCTGCTGAGTTGGAAGGGACCCACAAGGATCATTGAATCCAACTCCTGGCCTGGTGCAGGATACCCCAAGAATCACCCCATGTGCCTGAGAGTGTTGTCCAAACACTTCTGGAATTCAGACAGCCTTAGTGTTTTAACTGTTTCCCTGGGGAGCTGTTCCAGTGATCAACCAACCTCTGGGTGATAAACTTCCTGATATTCAACCTAAACCTCTCCTGACTCAGTGTCATCCTGTTTCCTTGAGCCCTGTCACTGGCGATGCAAAAGATCAGTAATGTGGATGCATTCTCCTCTGAAGAAAGCCATAAAGAACATCAGGGTTTCTAAATTTTAGAAAGGAAAGTGACCTTGTGAAGAGATGGTCGTGACTGTTGTGGAGGTAGATTGGGAGTATCTTCCTTGCAACTGTTAATTTTGACAGAACACAGTGTGAATGAAACTGCCAGGAGCAAAGCCATAAGGTGCTGATATTCCATAGCTGAGCATTTATTGGTGGGCAGGGGGTGACTTTCCCCTCATGTTTATTAAGGACAGGATGCTTTACTAGCATTCTAGCTTAATATGCTTCTTTATTTGTGGAGAGAGATTTTGTGTGTGTGTGTCCCATGTCCTGGCCCCTCACAGAGAGCACCTCAAGCACTCTCTCCAGGGTTTTGTGAAAGAAACATCTGATAATGTGCAAACCATTAATTAGGACTACATCTCATATGCATTGCTCACCATCTAATGCCCGGAAAATCTGAGATGTTCCAGGAATAAAAAAACCATGCATGCTCCTTCTGCCAACTGTGGCAATAGGAAAACGTTTGAAGAAGCCTGTCAGTGGAAACTTAGATATATTTGTAAAAGAGATTTTGAAATACTTTTTAAAAATACTTACAAACTCTAATTTTCTGAAGTGCTTCCAGTACTGAACTGAAACTTGTGGTACTCCTTAAACTGGAAAACTGGACATAATTTTTGAAAATTTCAGCTGGATGGTTGCAGTTCTATTTAGTGTAAACTTTCTTCCTTATATTCTGTACCACATGAGATGTGGTCAGAGCCATTTCTTCATCTTCAGACATGAAGGCTGCTGATTAAGCAGTTGGTGCTCTGTTAATCCTCTGTGCCAGACTTGTAAGATTTCCTTGCAGGGTCAGTCTCATCTTCAGAGGATAATTTCAAATTACTTAGGATTTTACTTTTACTTTCAGATAGAGTGAAATTTGACACAAAGTGGAATAATTGCATATTCATTGTGCCAGAGAGTTCATCTTTCCCTCATCTTGCTCTAGAAGAAATGGTTAAAAACCCAAGCCTCTTAGACCTTGAATAATGATCTGGAGGGCAGAAAAACTCAAATGCAAAGATTTGAAACAGCTCTCAACTGAAGAACTTCCTCTGTTGAACAACACTCAGCCTGATTTATTGCAAGCATTCAGTTCCCCAAAGCTGTGTGGGTTAGGCAATACTGGGTGGAATGGGGAGAATGGGTCATCCTTGTGATGTTGGGACCTTGGCTTGGCATGCACTGGGACCCTGGTAACAGACAGACCTCACACTGTGGCATGGTACTTTTGGTTTCCAAGTTGGAGTGTGCTTTTTAAATGTAGGAGATAATATTGACTTTTTATTTTCTGAGTTTTTGCTCCTGTTCTCTTTTTCTTTTTTAATTTCATATAATAGGGATTAGGAATAAAATCAATTATACCTAATATATAAACTTCCCCATATAGCATATTTCCCCTGCGCAGGATACTGTTTATTAAAAAGAAAATTAGAATTTGTAATGTTCCTGGCTATGAGGAAGTGCAGCTACAGATCTGAGTTAGTGAGTGAGATTATTACAAGGTAGGTAATTCCCTTTGAATTCATGTGAAAGTTGAATCCAAAGGCTGTGATTTCTTCAAGCCTGCGGAGCTGTGTTGCCATCTGCTGGTGTGCCGGGGGCTGGGGACAGGAATCCACGATCCAAAGGAGTTTTTGTCAAACGGTGTTCGAGATCCCCGTAATCATTAGTGATTTTACAGCAGGGGCATGTTCTCTCTAGGATGGTGGCCGTCAGGAATCACTTGTTAAAAACTGACCTTTTTCTTTTAGCTGGAGTATGAATTCGCTTGGTATTGCCTTGTTGTGGTTTACAGCATCCTTTTTCTGCTAACGGAGAGATGACGGTTGGGACATTTACGAAGAAAACAAGATAAAAAAACATTAAAAAATATCTATAATTTGTAGCCGATCCTATGAATAAAATTGGGGATTTTTGGGTGGCGGCTGCGTGGGTTGCAGTTCGGTCTGTGGCCTGGTGGTGGCGCTGCAGCCCCGGCCGTCTCCGGAGCTGCGCTTCCCGCCGGGAATGTCCCCAGGGCTCTGGGACGAGCCGGGCTGGCGACAGGGATGCTCTCCCGCAGCTAAGGGACGCCTGAATTCTCTGCTGTTCGTCACTTCAGTGCGAGAATTAATAATTCAGGAGGCCTGGTGAAGCGCAGTGGAAGTAGAAGTTTCAGCTTCCAGACCCCTCCTAGTTATAAAGGGAAATTCCATCTCTGCACCTCCTGCCTAGTCTCCTGTGCTTTGATGGGTTTCTTGTTTGTAGTTTAGGATCTCTGCTTTATTCAGGCACTTGGGTAGTGGTTGTTAAATTCCCAGGGATGAAGTCTTGGAAGGAATAGGGCTGGCAGACATCGGGTATCCAACAAATTCAACATTAGTGTACAAGGTACAACATCTGCTCTGCCACCACACTCTGCTCCTCTCTGCTCCTTATCTGTGCTGGCAGTGGGGTGAGTGCATGGAGCTTAGAATTCCACCTCCTCACAAAAGAATTAGATATAATCTCTTTTTATTGAAAAATACAGCACTACTTAAGGGACAAACCGTTAATGCCAGTGGTGCATAATGCTACCTCCTGCTGATTGCCTGGGTACTTTTTACAAAAGCAGGCATTTGAATCTGATGGGAAAACTTCATTTACATTTGTGTCTTCTAAAACACACAGCTGCTCTTTTCCCAAAATGCTTTGTCATAGATAATGTTACTTTTGGTTTGCATTTTAGGTGGTAACATATTGACTATTTAAATGTTGCTCAATACAGATGAAAATAATTTTGTTTAAGAATAATCATGAAAGTCATAGGTGATGAAGGCCATAAATTATTTCAAGGAGTAGAGAACGTTCAATACTTGACTGTACAAGTAGGATTTAATATTTTTATGTTGGTAGAAAAGAAAAAGACAACAGGAACTATGGCTACATGAATGAAGGGATTTTATTACTGTACGAAGGCATGGAAATTGCATTTTAAATTGGCAGTTTTAATAACCTGAGACAAGAAGTAAGTGGATTTCCAAATTAAGACTATGTGTGAAATCTGAGTTTATGCATACTAATCAGATATTTGCATGGACATACGCTGCAGAGTCTGTTGGTGAATCTTTGGGAACACTATCAATTTTGGAATTTGGACAGGGCCTGAGGAAGAGGTATGGAGCAAGTTTTAGACATTTGGCAGTGTTTGGAGTCTTTTCAGGGACTTACTTTTATCACAGCTTTTAAGTCATCTCTGGTAGGAAACCAAAAATGGATGTGCTATGACTTTGTGTTTTCATGATAGATCCAGGACACTTGCTTCACACTGGCATCCAAAACTGATAGTCCTGATTGGTTTTGCACTAGGAAACTTCATTCTGAATAATTCATGTAAAGAACAGAAAATTATTGTGATAAATTCTGTACTAAAGTTATATTTACTATATAGTGCATATTACTTAAGCACAGTCAGCATCTCACTCTGAAGAAACTTCAGCATATTACTTAAAACATAGTCAGCATCTTTTTACTCACTTCAGTTAAGTGAATTCCATTTTGGAGTGGACTCATTGGCTTAAAGGAGCTTTTCATATTTGAAAGAAAATGTGAACGCCCTTCTGTGTAACCTGAGGCTTGTCATTGTAGGAAATATGAATTCATAAAACTTGCCTTGTGATAATTGTTAGGCACTAGACTGTCAGTTTGAATGATTGCAGTTCTCATTATCTTCAGATGCTGCATGTTATTTTTTTTGTCTGTGAATATGTTGAATTGATTTTTGGCACATGCAGTCACTTCTCTTCCTGACAGCAGCACTATTGTAGGTGTAAAGTGAGAAACTGCTGTAGTGTGCATGGAAAATTAGCTTTTTTGCTTGGGGAACTATGGGGAACTTAAAGTACAGTTATTCAGACTGTCTTGAACACACACTATTGAAGAGTGAGGCTTTGTTCCTTGAATGTTGTTCTGTGGTTCTTAATGACCTCTCTATAATAAACACATACTGATGTAGAAAATAAAAGTTCTGGGTTTTAATTTAAAGTAGTTGAAAATTTGCTGGCTTATTTTTGGCAGATATTTCCATAGAAAGGCACTGTGAGATGTCTGCATTTAGTATTTTAATATGGCTGCCTTCTGTGTCTGGTAATGCTTCTTGAAATAGTTTCCTCAGATGTGATAATAGGAGGATTGGTCTTAAAACGCAAAATAATTTGTTTGCTTAAGTTTCAAGCTGCTTTCTTTCAGAAATGCAAACTGTTTTGAGCCTTAGGACATTTATAAGAATACCCTGTAGCATTTTGACTGAGCAAAAGCTTTGGACATGCTCTGTAATTAGTAGCATAATCCTCCATGTTTGGCTGCCACTTTTTGTTTGGTCTGTTTTCCTGCACTGTGTCACTTTGGTTTATCCAAGCCATGCAATGTATCTTTCCAGCAATCCTTTTCCAGCCCCAGAGACACAGTGATTGTTTATTTTACCACTTTCAGGATGGTGGGAATACAGAGGTTTGTGTGCATCACCTCTGAAGAGCTGTAGCTCAGAATCTTTCCTGTGAGTTAATCTAAAATCTTTATTGCCTCGAGATTAGCAGAGGGGGAGAGGTGAAATCTCTTGGCAGAGATAAGGGCAGCCTGTAAGTGAAACACAAGCCTGGGACTTATGCAACAGTCCTGATATCTGAACTTTGATAAGCTCAGGTACAGAGAGGTTCAGTGCCTTGACCACCTGAAGAACGGAAAGTAAAGCACATCTCACAGACTTCCTGTAAACCTCAGTTTATTAATGTTTAGCAGATGTTTGGAGCTCAAATGGACAGTGGTGTGGAATAATTTATTGCTGCAGTTTCTGTAGTGTGCCAATATTATTTTCTTATTTCTATATTTTCTTATTTCTATATTTAGATTTTCGAGTCATTTGTTCAAGAGCTGAGGCATACCATGATCTCTTACCTGCCCTTGCTGGGTTATTATTGCTAACCTGAGCATTTCCACATTAATTGTGAGTTTCAGACTCTTCCCTGGTGAGAACTGCAGAGTCCTTGTGCTGTGAGAACATGAGGCATGAAGTCAGAATAACCAATATATTACCAAGCTTTATTCACAGTCAGTATTTCCAGTTCTTCCCTTTGTGAACAGAAACTAGGACAAATAATGGCCAGGTAATTTTTTTTTTTAAAAATTGCTGTTTATTATAGGATTAGATGAGAAGAATTCCTGTATTTTGGCATTTTGGATCGATCAGAATTATTGTCACTGAAAGCAGTTATGGCCAACTGATTATGAATAGTGTAAAATCCGCTGAGAGGGTGCCTTACTGACTGAGTGGCTTTTGCTTTTGTTATTTATTGCAGTGGCCAAGTTTCCATTAAAAAAAACAACAAAATTCCGTGTTCATCATGAATATAAAACACTGTCATGTTGAGACGATAGTGTGAGTATGCAAAAATATGTCAGTGTGAACTCTCAGCTATTTGGCAAAGGGAAATGTTTATAAAAGAGGATTGAAAGATGTGCAGGGTTTCAGATCTGTCATAAAAGAATGTGAAATGTAATTAACCTAAAATAACCTTTAAAATATTTTTTGAGCCTGATAAATTGAATGAGCTGTTGAGATAACTTAATGAAAGATTTTAATTTTATTCCTTAAATAATATCCTATTAAAATCCTCTAGATTTTGCTTTGTGATGGAAACCACTGAGATTTATATTTTCACAATGACCTCATGATTCAGTAACATTGTTAATATATTTGTGCATATTTGAGGGATAAGGTCTAGGTTAATGGCAGCATTTATTCTTTAAGTGCTAGAAGCCACAAAGCTCTAATTGAAGACAGGAATGTTCAAACCTCATTATTTTAATGTGGTCATACAGTATTGTGACACTTAAAGTAGTTATAAGATGAACTCCTATGGCAGGGTTCATAATCTGCCCATGAAAACAAATTATTATGTGAAACTTCGAATTAAAATTCTCTGCCTTGGAGTTTAAATAAAACATGAAACTTCAGGTCTAACGTGGTTTCTGTATTTGTCTTTGCTCAAATTAGCAACAAGCATTTGCATACCTTTAACACAGAGAATTCTGCTGTGAATTGTTTGCACAAAGTTGCAGTGCCTGCACTAAAGCTCTTGCACAAAGCCACCTCAGTAGGTACAGTGTGGTGTTTTTGTTTCAGGTAGTTAAGCCTGCAGAGGTGCTTTTGGCAAATCCACATCTCAAATTTTCTAAATATTGGTAATTGAAGTAATTTAATGGATGAGATGTTGTCAAGGAAAATGCATGCAGTGTTTATCAGAGTGTCAGGGTTCCAGGGGTTGGTGACAAGGGTTGGAATGTTCATTCCTGCTTGCATTTCATCAGTGCTGCTAATCTTGGTTAGAGCAATTTGCTCCCTAGGCTGTCTCCAGTCTGAGCTAGATCCTTTTTAAGACCCCTCCTGCCCATTTGATGTTCCTAAGCTTTCCTTTCCCTCCTGTGTTCTTCCAGAAGTGTTTATTTTTCTCCATGGCTTTCCTGACCTCCAGAAAAAGCCTCCCCACAGTAAAATTCATTTCTTATTACTTGATAATAGCCATTAAATTCTGACTAATTGTGAATTTGGGCTTCTTTGTGCACAAATGTACTGTGACCTCCTTTGTCCCTCTCCACTGTCAATTCTTTGGGCTATGGGCTCTTGGTCTGGGAAGTGTGAACACTGTAGAGTTGTATTTTGTATTTCAGCTTTACAGCTGCTCAGAATTTCACTCCCATTTTCTACTGTACAGTTACTAGTTCTGGTACTACCTTTATTTCTTTAGTATCTCCTTTCTAAATTAACAGTGTTCTGAATCATGGAGTTTTGATCCACAAGCTCTTTGAGTGTGCTGAAATGAGAATATGCAACATAAAAGTCAAGTTTGTTGGTATTATTAAAACTATCAATAACTCTTTGGTTTTAGGTAAGGTTCTGATGCTTTGCCTTGAAATTCATCTAACAAATATTTTCTTTTAAAATAAAGTGTAGAGAGTTATGAATTTCAAATGCATAAACTTATCAAAGTTAATTATTGAATGTTATTAGAATGAAATAGGCCAATGAAAGGAAAGTTTTCCAAGATAAATGATTAGGTGTTTGAAAGGAAAGAGGAACAATGTGTAATGTAGCAAACATGCAGAACTATCTGAATTGAGAGGACAAGAGCTATGTCAGCATTGCCAGATTATATTGATCAAGTATCAGCATCAATCCTGATTAAACAGGCAGCTCTTTAAAGTGGTATTTTTGACAGTGGCATCTTTTATTTTCTGTATGATTACTGACCTGCTGACATGTTTACTTTCTCAATATAATTTACATATTGTGTTTAAAATGTTGCTGACTGAGAAATAGTTGAATTATACAAGGCAGTGTAAAAAGAAAATCAGACCTTCTTATGGCTGATATGGGCATGCATGAATATAGGTAATACCTGCAAACAAACAAAGTTGATTTATATACCAACTTAATTCCAAGGGAGCACTCTAATAAATTGAACAACTTGCTTATTTTCTTATTTTTTTTATGACAAAGGTGATTTAGAAATCTGTTTATATATATATATATATGTACACATGCATATATGTATATGAGATTTAGAAAGAAAATGGCTGCAAATGTTTGTATAAATGAGAGTTGTTGAAGCCCTTGGGAGACCCTGTTCCATGTGGTTTTATTGTCAGACAAATCTGTGGTGTTAACTTCCTTGGGAAAGTGTCAAGAATGGATTAAAAACCATTTAAGGGTGCTTGGCCATTAAACTTGGGTCTGCAATGAAATGATAGATATCCCTTACAGTTCTAATTGCTGAATTTCTCTATTTTTCCATAAGCAAAATGTGAACTGCTCTTCCCCCTGGCGTACTATAAATTGCAATAATTCCAAGGGAAAGGTATGATGGTGCCTAGCTTCTTCACTGGAGTACATTAATGATGCATGCCCTTCCATCTGTTATTGGATTTCTTTTTGTCCCATTATCAACGAGGATTTTATCATCAAACTTTGCCTCCACTGAGTGCAATCTCCATCTGAGAATAGTCATGGACAGCTGTTCATAATGATCAGCTCAGTTTTTCCTAGCACATCAGGAAACTTCCCCAATAGTTTGGGTGTTCAGAAGTAGGTAACCACAATTTCACATTCTGGAGCAAGCAATGAAAGGTTGTTTGAACTCCATTTTGTGTTATGTAAAAAGGATAAAGCTGATTTAACTTCATTTCACCTAAGCTACATTATTGAGCTTATGCTTTGTGTTAAAAGCTTCTGTTCTCTGTTGAATTCCCCAGTTCAGAGTAGTGGAAAGGATATAATAATGTTCACTGCCCATAAGTATAATCATTACACTACTGTATGTTTTACAGATAATTAATCTCATAAAATACTGAAATTCTGTCATGACTGCTGAGGGCTGCCTGTCTCATTTGCATGCAGTTCCGTGTCCAATATCATGTCCTCAAACTGCATGGGAAAGGTTTATGGAGTCTGGGATTGTGGGCTGGGTGGTGCTGCATGTTTCAAGACCCTGCTCTCTGCTCCCTTTTGAAACAGGCAAAGCACAGACCTCTAAGCCTCAAAGTTTGGGTCTAATTAAGATGTATTAATTGAAGGGCCTGTAATGCCCACTGCATGGCAGGGGATGCAGACTGCAGTGTGCTGAGGAGGACTGGACACCCTGGAACAAAAGTTAGTGGGAGAATTCACTTCTGTGTAGACTGGGCACATGCCATGCTGGAGTATGATGAGAGCAGACTTTTCATGTTCAGTGATGGCTTCATAAGACAGATCAAGCAAGCTCCAACAAAGATCCCATGGGAGGGGGAGTAACATTGTTTGTGTCCTTAGCAGTGCACAGTTCTGGTTTGAAGGGTAAGTAAAAAAAACACCCTGAAAAAGCTGAAATAGAAAAAGAGGTATGCAAAGCTAAGAACTGTAAAAAAAAACAGCCAGCTTTGAGTTTCAAAAAGATGAACCAATTTAGAAAGAGAAACTTGAAGAACAAGGAACATCAGTGAAGAGACCTGCATCTTTGTAGTCTTCATGAACTGAATTAAGGACCACTCCTTCAAGGCAGAGGAATGCAGTGTTCCCTATCCTACCTATGAATAAGAATTTAGAATTGTTAAAAGGAAAGCAGAATGGTGAGAACAGACCAAAGTAGGTTGTTAATTCAGTGAGTAAAAGGAGATAATGACACAGCTTTAAAATAATTCGAAGATGAAATGTGTGAACTACTATTTGTGCTGTATAGACAATTGCTCAAAATAGTCTGAGGACTAGCAAATGGCAAATTGAGTACCAGGATTTGAAAAAAGGGATCCAAAAGAGATTCATGGAGTTAGAATTGCAGATGTTCCCTTCATGCTGTAGTTGCCTAAATCCTAATTCCTATGAGTGTAATTTACCATTTGCTTGCATTAACACAGTACTGCACAGAGCAAGTCATTCAGATCACCCTGACAGTGTTGACCTCACTGTTTATACTCTGCTGCTAGAATACATTTGTCATCAGTGGCTTTATATTTATTTCTAGGTCACCCATTCAAATAATAGAATCATAGAATGGTTTGTGTGGAAAGGGACCTTAAAGACCATTTTGCTCCAACCCCCTGCCATGGGCAGGTACACCTTCCACTAGACCAGATTGCTCAAAGCTTCATCCAGCCTGGCCTTGAACACTTCCAGAGATGTGACATCCACAAGTTCTCTGAGCAACCTGTGCCAGCGCCTCCCCACCCTCATAGTGAATAATTTCTTCCTCATATCTAATGTTATATGCATGGCTGTTCTTTTGACATAGAAAGGTCATATTCTCTAGCAATTCTTCTGACAGCTGCTTTTAAAAATCCAATTGATTGGCAGGTTCTTAACCCAGAAAGTTTTGTTGTTTCATAGAGATACATTTTCATTAGAAATGTAGTTTTCAGTCAAGCTGTAAGCTCTGAACAATTCAGAGCCTGATGTTTACATGTTTATGTGTTCAGCAGAGATTGTAATTTAAACAGCCCAACTTCTACCTCTCCCATCCAAAATCACCTAAGAACTCTTTTTAGAAGCCACAGTGATTTATTTGCAAACTTTTTTTTTTTCTGATGGGAATCTAAATAACTAATGCTATGATGCTTCTACTGCTTGTTCTTTGGAAAAGCTGATACAGGACTGAAATAATTATTTTGCCTTGGACATTGTCCTAGCTGCTCTGCTCCTCAATAATCTGCTTACTTGTTTGGCTGGGCAGGAATGGACTTTGGCTTTTCCTCTGCTTCCTGTTGCAAAAGCAGCTTTGAAGGCAGCACAGAGAAGGAAAGGGAGCTGCTAGCGTGGGAAATTCAGGAGCACAGGGCAGAGCAAACTGCTACAATCAACTGATAATGCTGATGTCTGATAACTTGGAGGTATATTTAGAATGCTGCTGCTGTTTTCATGTTTGTCTTTTGTTGTCCATTGCAGCTTACACTTGCATTTAGTTGCTTTCTACTTCAGTGACTTCAGAAGGAAACCTAAGGAGACAGGGGTTTCTTCAGCTTCATTAACTATTCTGGAAAGAGCTTCTCCTTGCCTTGAATTCCACCTTGCCTGTAGAGATTTGTGTTCTGCTATGAGATCATTCTGTCAATATGGGCTTGTTTACTTCACAACTTCAGCAGTTTTGGGAGGCTCCTTTCAATATTGAAACATCCACCTTTTGCACTAACAGCAGCGTGGAACTGTGAATTGCAACTGATGATTGTCAGTGTTTCTTTCTCCTAGGAAGACCTAATGGTTTGGTAGAAAAGAATTCTCTGTTTTCTAATGTAGTTTCCTGTGATAATTGGTTTCTTGCTGGATTCTGTCAGCCTCATTGATACCAGCCTTTTGAGAAGCTTATTTTGTGGATGCAGTTAGAAAAGGCTCTCCTTTCATGAAAAGAATTTTCTCTAGGGATCCTGCCAAGTCTGAGAAGACCAAGAAATGTTATGGCTTTGTATTCAAGTGTAACCAAAGTGGCATTCATCATCATTTTGTCTCTTCAGAGCAGGAACAGCTCTGTAGATGAACACCTATTTTTGGCATTGGCTTTAACCAAAATTGAAAGTAATGGTACAAATGATCTTGACTGCCACAAACACTGAACAGTAGTATGGAGTCAAAGTTTCTCCAATTGTTCCTTCTTTCCTGCTAACTTCCAAGCTGCTGGCCAATTTCATCCAGGCTTGAAAAGAATAAGAAATGTCAAAAATAACTGTAATTGCAACAGTATAAGAATTGGAAGCGAGTAGGAGACACCCCCTCACATTCTCTCAGTGACAGTCAGTTCATTGTTTATTGTGGTTTGGCAGCACTGGTTGACACTCAAATATGACAGTGCTGGATTAACTGGGGGGAGATGCTGTCTCCATTTGAGTGGAAGTAAAATAGGAGAAGCCACAGTTACCTCTGTCAGGACTAGGGGAGGGAGCAAGAGACAAAAAGCCAAACTCAAGTTTGTAGGAAATTGGGCGTTTTTATTCTTGTTGCTCAAGAAGCAGCTTGTTCATATTGCAGTAATGAAAGAATCTCGCATCCTTCTGTTTCCAAAAACATTGATGTTCATGACCTACCCTGGGCAAGGTTGGAAGGGCAGCTTTTGAAATGCTTCCTTGTTGTCAGTTTGGCACGTTGCTTCTGCTGTGGAAGGAGTGGCAAACTGAAGATCTTTCCAGGTGGTTGCCTTTGCAGTGTCCTGGGGTTGTCCCAGCCTGGGACTGCACTGCAGGGTCAGCACAAGGAAGTGATGAATGTCTTCCCTGCACTGTAAATCTGACCTTCCAGAAAGGAGGGAAGGGAATCCTCACATTTTGGTCATGCATATTGGAGCTGAGCATACTTGTGGAATCATCTGCAGTTTATTTCTTTGCTTTTCACTACTAACAACATTACAAAAATTAGTATTCTACAAGCTTGAAAGACAGACTATTATCTAATTGGCTTTTGGTTAGGAGGATACTGATTTCTAGGTCAATGTAAAACAAATGAGCATTTAAATTGAAGAGGAGCAGCTGTTCCAAAGCCCCTTTCCACAGTGCCTGGTTTTGTTAAGGATAATTATGTCTAATTTTAAATTATGATAGCTTTGAGTATTGAGCTTTGCCTTGTTACATTCACTATCTCATTCTCCTTCATCAGTAAGAATGTTCCATCATGGAGCTAGGTTTCTGATTGGATTTATTTTTCTGGGCCTTTTGAATTATGAAGAGAAATACAGCTTTAAGGATGGGGTTTTCAACATTTTCATGCCAAGGTTACCACACTCAAATTTTATTTTTCGAGGTCTCAAAACTGATACAGCGTGTCTGATTCCTGTGGAAAGATACTGCTGGGAAAATACATATTTATGTAAATGTGTAAGATTTTTGTTCATATTTTTAGCTTGAAAATGGAAACGTCAGACTCTAGTGCTGAAAAATCCAAGAAAGCTCTTGTCAGCCTTGGAAGGAAACATATGCTAAAGATGTCCTGTGGATTACGTACTGCTTGTTTCAATTAACACATTGATATTCTCTGTCAGTTCCAGAGACAAAAAGCCCAGGTGACAATTCAAATGATGCATGAAAATAACATTTCAATTTTTTCTGGTGAGCTCAGATTTTTTTAAAACAAAGAACAAAAGATTTCAACTCTTTTGGTCAATGTTATGTCAGTAACTCAGTAATATGTCAGAATGCTTTAAAGAACATATATTATAAAGATACTGCTGCTGCAATGAAGCACATTTGTTTCTCTGAAATGTTTGCTGCTGGACATGTATTGTCATGTTACACATGAGAATTTTGTGTTTGAATTTAATTTGGAGTAAAGTGTAACTGTATCAAGAAATGCAAAACATATATATGTGCCTATTAATTAGAAATCCAACCATTTTTTATCTGCTACTTTTATAGAAGGAGACATATCTTCACATGCCTTTTAAAATGATTATTGTCACACTTTTCCTCTGAGAAATAGTCTTTGAGTCTTTTAAGCAACAGTTTTACTGTCTTTTGTTTCTTCTCCCTTGACTGAATGTAAATGGTTCTATTAAAAAACACCAAAAAAAGTTGGAGAGATTGCCAAATTACTATTATGTCTCTACTCTTTTTTAAATGAAAAATAGCTTTCAAATGAAAAAAAAGCCAACCAGGAGAGCTCATAAAAATAGGAGGTCTGATGCGGATCTTGGAGAAAAGGAAGAATTGAAAAAAAAATTATAATTGTACCATAAATCTTTGAAATCCTGAATGAATTTATTCTTTTTATCTTTCTTTCAATTTTTGTTCAAGTTTAGTGGATAAATGTTGGGAAAAAAAGGATTTCTATAAAAAAAGCTTTTAACTTGTCCAGCACTTTAAGGAGATGACAAAATTGTGAAAAATCAATAGCAAAGTTTTTTTCTGAGACCAGAAACGGAAGAATAAAAACCTGTCAGAATCCATCAGTAAAAATCTGCTGTGAGATGTCTCCCTAGATATTGATGTAAGCTTAGTCAGGTCTAAACAAGGAGAGTAGGAGAGAATAAAGCCCTCTAATTCCAAATGTTTTGGCTTATCTTCAACGATTTATTTCAAAGGCAGTGTTTGAATGTATATCATGTTGGGCTTAAGCCAGCAAAATGGTACAACCTTTGGAGTCTTGTTTAAGCACTTTAGTGTCAGCTGGAAACCAAGGTAAAATTCATGGTATATTGAAATGAATTGTATGTGGATTAAGCTGGAAAAATATATTCAGTGCTGTTCACTTTGTTCTGAGCAGAATAATTAAAAAAAAAGCAGTTGTTGAGTTTCATGGCATTTTTCCTAGTGGGTTTTTTCCTAATGAGTGTGTATGACAGTGTGAATCATTATTTGTAACTATTTTACCAGTGTAATAGAAGAGGTTCCTTGTCTTATGAAGCATCAAGTGTTTGTTTTGAAGAAATGCGTATCCAAAATGACAAATATCCTACAGATACAAGTGGGAGGAAGATACAGTGAAATGCAGCTTGGTTTAGTCTCATACCTCTGCAATTTGTTGTCGTTAAAACTCTTTAATTGAAAAGTGCCATCTTTCTGTAAAAAATTGTCTCGCTTGTAGTTCGAAGTCAAATGTGGCTTTATTGATGAAGTAAGAATTGGAAGCAGAAGTTTGGGAGGAGTTTAGAGAAAAGGGAGGTGTGTTTATGCAAACCACGGCTGCTGTGGTGAGGCTGCAGGAAGGGCACTGCTAGTCAGGAGTGTGGATAGTGGAGGAAAACTTCTGTGTGTAGTAAAATTTTGGGACTGTTTATCAGCATGTGTTTGCATGAGATATGAGGTGCATCAGCAATTTGTAGCTTTCTAGAGCCAGTTTCTAGGGCAAAATAGCTTCTGGCTAGCTGGATTCATAATATCTTTCCAGTGGGATTCTTGAAACTACAGGCTTTGTTTCCACAAACATTTCAGTAAATGTCAACAGCTTCATTTGGGAAACACACAAGTTGGTATTGAGTCCCTGAGCTTTGGGTTTGTTGCCATTCTGATTGGAGTTATTAATTGCTGAGGTTTAAATCCTAATGTCTGAAGCGTGAGGGTTGTCTAATAATAAAGTAAGAGAAACTTGAGTTTGGTCATGTTATCAAATATTTAGTAAACAGAAATTATATTTTCTTCAGATTTAAATTTGCAGCCTATATTGAAAAATGCTTTTCTCCCTATCAAAACCACGTTTCTTTTAAAAATGGCATTATATTTGAAATGTACCATGAGAGAAGCTGGTTTCCATTCTGTTCTAATGGCAGTTCAACTCCAGAACATGAATTTGCATAGTGAACCCAACATTTTCTATACATATTAAATTTAATTGGAGATTCCTTTCCGAAGATGTTAGCTTGAGCCAAGGTTTTGCCTGGAAGCTGGTGTGTCTCTTCTGCCTATCCCTTCTCTGGTGTGGAAGCAGTTGGTCTGTAGATGAATGAACTCTTTCCTCCAGCAAATTTACATTTGTATGGAAGATGAGTGGGAGTGCCGCCTTTCATAAGGCAGTGCATGTGGGGGATGGGGCAGTCTGGCCCAGGAATCTAAACCTAACAAACTGGGAACAGAAAGTGTGCTGTGAAAGCCTGAGTATTGTGCAAACCTTGAGGATTTTAGACATTTTTCCAGCGTTTCTTTTTCAGGCCTCGTAAGCGGTGGTTCGGGATGAGCTCCTGCTGGGGTTCATTGCGAATGCACAGCTTTACTCCAAGGTCTCACTTTATCAAACTGAATCTTGTAAATAGGCAAGACATTCAGAAGAAATTCAGACAAGCTGTCAGGCGAGTTTCCTTAGTTGGCTGCCAAGTAGTGTTTTTTTTTCTTTTTTTTTCTTTTTTAAACAAGTTACCTCATCAACCTTCCTGATTTCAGTAGTCTGTCAGTGTATCTCGAAGAGACACGTTTTTAAATTTCCAGATAAACACAGCTTGATCAAAATAAATAAAAAAGCCCCAAGCACTTAAGTTTCAGTTTGACAGCGAAACATTTGGCTCGTTTTTTTCGCACAGATAAATGTTACCAAAGACTTAAAGAAAATTTCACTGAAGTTGTCAGCTTATAAAATTTTGGAAAGTGATCTTTTTTTCCCACCAGACAATATGTTATGTAAGGAAATGTTATAGCTTTAAAGTTTCCCACAGCTTGATGCTTGTTGCTTTTAGTTTTGATTAAATAGAGTAAAAACTATAATGAATTGGGAATTATGAAAAATGTAAACTTTGAATCTCAGTATTTTAGATTAGGGCATTGGTTCAAAAAATTCCTTGATAATAAAATATGTAATTAAAACATTCCATCTTGCTGCAGAAAATTGAAAAGCTGTTGATCTTTTTAGCCTGATTTTTGAATGGGAGCACTCTGACAAAATGTGAATTGGTGTTCATCACAAGATCATCCTTTTGTGTGGTGCTGACATCCTTCACATAGGTCTCCAATCATGGAGCCCTGGTTGTGTGAGAGTCTTTCTGGTGTTTTTGTAGTTAATATGAAATATCAAAAGTTTCGAAGTGGTCGGTATAGTGGACTTGGACCTCTGGAGTTAGGAGTTTAAGGAGTGCAGCTATTGGTTTCACTGAAGCTATTCTAGACAGCACACACGTTTTTGATCCACAGTGTGATAATTTGATTTCCAAGATGACTTTTACTGGTTTTGTTTATCTGGTAATGGTAGGTTTCAATTCTGATGCAATGGTATAAACCACAAAAGATGTCAGGATGCAGTGCCAAGAAGCTGAAATAATTAGGAAGTCATAGCAAAATTATTTGCTCTATTTTAGTTAATTTCTCATTTTTGCATGGATGTTGAGTGATACCTGAAATGCACTTCAAATATCAATTACAATTTAAGATAGGTAGTTTATATTCAGCATAGAAAGTACAATATGCAATCTGAACACAGTTCAGAGAGAGCCACGTGATTCTTCACAGATATGTCTTTGTGCATATGTAAATGCACTCTGATATAGCAGATACAAACTCCTTTCTTGTTTATCCCCCTTTGCAGTTGCTTTGGTGAGTAGATGTGAGTAATAGGATAATAGCTTATTCGGGAATTCTCAATTATGTTTTACTAAAATGTATTGTACACAGGGGCAATTGCACAACTTCTGACTTCCTGTGGTCACTTCTTTTCTGGCTGTGAAATTGGTCTGTCCTTGGTCATCTTCCACTGATGCTATTTGAAAACCTGTGGGCTACAGAACAGCTGAAAGAATTGTTGTTTTGACTACACTGAAGTAAATGGATGGAAAACTCCTGTCATTTTCGCCTTGGAAATGTTCTAACCTCTCAGATTTTTTTTCTTCTACTAGACAGAGAAGTGATAGATTTTCGTAGCAGGCAGTGGAATGGGGTCTGAATCAGCATGAGGGAGATTTCTTCTTATCAAAAGATATAAAATGCTGACCAGAATCCAAGCACAGACTCTTCCTAGAGACCTCTGAGAGGTAGGGTTGGTTGCTATCTAGTGTTTAAAAAGTAAAATTCCAGGTCCTCTTAATATTCTTCAATGTCTTGTCATACATATGGCCTTTGTTGAGGTAATTAAAGGAGACTGAGTTCTTAAAATCTTTTAACCCTGTTGTTTTTCTACCCTGATAACATTTATTTTTGATCTTTCATTTTATCAATATTCATCTCAAAATATAGGCAACAGACATGATTTTCCAGGGCAGTGTCATCAGTATCATATCTGGAGACAATACCACTAATTTATGACGTGTAAGTTCCCTTGGTCTGTTTACAAATTCACTGTTACACCTTGTTCCTTTTTGGAGATGATGCCTTTTAGAATGCAAGACACTGTTGTTTTCAGCAAGCACTACCTTTGGACTTTCTACCCAAATAAAACCATGGAGTGATTGCAGTGGCTCAGCCCAGTACCTTATATCTGATTGCAGATGTCTAAGGCAGAGTCTCTTCCCAGAGCACTTAAACTCTTTGTGGCTCTGGGTCAACCTCAGTGTGTTTTCCTCTTTTAAGACTTCTTGGCAGATTCTTCAGTGCATTTTTCCAAACACTTCTGCCCATGCTTGTGATTTTTTTTCCCCTCCAGCCTTTTACAGCAAGACTGTTGTGTAAAGCAGTACCTCCTTTTGTTTCTTTGGAAATTGCTCTTAGCCTTGTTTAATTCACCCCAGTATTGGCAAGCTGATAAATTGCCCTTCCCTACTTGGCAGGCTAATCCTTGCAGGAACAAACTGGAAGTTCATGGCTCTTCCCATTTCTTGATGACTTCAAATCATCAAATGACTTGATGACTTCAAATCAATAAAGAACTTTTCCAGAGCTTTTTTCAGAGTGCTGCAGCTAAACAGGAATTGGTTGGATTATGTCCAGGAGATCCCAATGCTACGCCACTCTTTCTCTTTCCTTGTTGCTGCCCCCCAAAGCAAATATTCTCCAGATTTGTAAATTTGATGGAAAGAGGAAGAATTGAGTTAGGAGTTTACTAAAGTTATTGGTGAACCAACTTTGAATTCCCTCTTTTAATCCTTCTTTCTAATTTTTTTTAGTGAAGGTAGGTACTGTAATTCTTAAAGGATTCAAGTGTTACATGACCTCCTTATTTTGATTTTTTTTTTCCCCCCCGATAAACAGGGTTTTTGTTAGATACCTTTCTAAGTGTTGCCTGGATCTGGAAGCTGTTTAGGAAATTTCTTCTAAAATTAACTTTTTATATAATTAATGAAATGACATTTTGAGTCCTTTGGTTTCTTTAATATCTTTCAGTGATATATCCTTTAGTGTAATGTCTTATACAAATACTTTCTCATCTCTAATTGAAAACTTACCTGCAGACCTTTTAGGATGTTAAAATCACTGTCTAAGGGTGTCCCCTGGTGTAATTTTTTGGTGAAATGATGGGTAAATTTAAATTTCTAAAGGTAGTATTTAGTAAAAAAAATTTCTGTCAGAGAGCTGCTTTTAAATTCCATTTGTCCTTTGCTTGTTTCAGTTTGATCTGAAGTATTTTCTCCCATCGTCTTCCATCGTTGATTTTCTGTGGTAGATTTTGCTGAAGGAAGAAAAAAGGAGAGTGGATGAGTCTTAACAGTTAAATAGGAGGGAAGAAAAGGTGGTCGCCCCATTTGTGATGTTTTTGGTGGTGGTTTTTGATCTGGCATTTAAATGAACATTGTTTGCACTGAAGAAGGAAGGGGAACAGGGAAGCTGGAGGAAAAGCCATGTCTGTTGTTTTTTTTTTTTTTTTTTCCAGCAGCCCCAGTTGGCTTCTCTACCCCAGAAACTGGGTGTGGCAGGCAGCCAATTTGAAAGCATCCTCCCCAAGAAAGCTTGAAATTTGGAAGAGAACAGATGATTCTCATAGTATTTTGAGGCTCATGCCAGCCTCAATCAATTACAAGTCACTTGTGAAGACATATTGAGAATTGGCAATGTCTGAATATTACAGTAAATAATCCAGGAAGGATTAGATGTATATGTGCCAATAAGAACACTCCCAGTTATGTTATGGAAATAAGTTATGGTTATATATGACTGTTATCTGGCTTGAACATTTTCATTTAGTGGTTGATTTAGGAGGAGAATACAATGGGAATGGTGTTGCATGATTGTTAAGATGCCTTGATTCCTCTCACAGAATGTGTTGTTTAATGCTGGTGGCCTTAGAAGAGGTAAGAGCAATGATCCAGTTAGTGCATGGTTTAGGATATATATTTCTAAAATCTATTCTAATCTAATCTATTTCTAAATTCTGTCCTAATCTATAGACTAAAATAAATTGCAAAGTGTGTGCAATGTATGCGAGCATGCATGCCAAAGTGTTTTGTTTCCATCAGATTTTCTTAGGTAAAAATAGAATTTGCATGGTACTAATGTCTGATAACTGAAATTAGCATTATGTATTTTTTTCTGAGGAAGCTTATGTGATGGCAAAATGCAAAAAAATTATACTGAAATCCATCATAAATATTATCACAGTGCAGTCCTACGATCATTTTACGTTCCTGTGTGCTTTCAAACAGAGCTTCATCTGTATTTTTTATGTATTTTTATGTTGCCGTTCCCCGCGGTGACACATCCTCAAGTTCTCCCGCAGAGTTGCGTGGCCGGCTCGCTGTTCCCCAGCCCCATTTGCAAAAGAAGATGCTGTTCCTTTAAAATGAAGTGGCTCCTGGAGTTGTTTTCTCTAGCGCAGGTTTTTATATGGTACAGTAGGCTCCAATGCAAATGAGCTCCTGCCCTCTCCGGAGCGCACAAAGGCGCTGCAGCCCTCATTCGGCATTCGCTTGTGTAAATCGGCAGATGGATGGAAGGAGGGACGGCAGCGGGAGGATTTATTAGCTACTCTCAATAAAAGACCGCACTCGCTCGGCGGAGGATCAGGACAGAGCCTGGTGAATGGGATTGAGTTGTATCTGCTTTCAGCTGACTTTACAATGATGCGTTCAGCTCATGTGACTCGGTCACTTAGCATGAAGATCAGCTAAAGATTTCCGTGTAAATCTCTGTTCGTTTAAGCACCGCCAACCTGTGTGCTTGTTCGGAGAGACTCTTTTTGGCTGGCAGCTGTCAAAACTGTGGGAACAGGAGCTCCACTGAGCTGTGGTAGGCAGCCCCCGGTCTGCGCTCCGCTCGCTCTCGCATTTGCACACTTGAGGATGTCTGGCTGAGATCCCCTCATAAACACAGCTATCCATGAAGTTTGATTTATGAATCTCACGAAATCCTTCCGAGTCTGAAGTTAGGTTCTTTTTAAACGCAGTGTTTATATTCAGAACTTATAAATAGACTCCTCCAAAGCTTTTATCAGGAGATGAAATCTGTTGCTTTAGCTTTCTGCTGAAAAATTGAAGGTCGTTGTGGCAGTAGGTTGTTCATTATATTTGCAATACTTTCTTTTTGCCTTTTTAATCTAGAAAGGGCATGTGTAGGACAAAGGCTTCTTGACATGCTCAGTAATTTAAATGATTCACTGGGATGAACATACCTAGATTTTTGTTTTTACTGAAATGGTGTTCGGTATAGCTAGAAGCTTTATTGTTTTATTTTCCAACACATGCTGTATGCTTATATTTTAAAATGGCATTGGCATAATGGACCTAAAGAGGCAAAGCCCTTATTGACCTTGCTGGAGTTGTCTGTGCGAGGGTAGCTGGAATACAGAAACTGCAGGACAGACTGAAAAAGCCTCAGCTGAACTGTGCTTTTTCTTTCCTCCCCACCCCTCCTCTTTTTTGCCACGGATGACGATGAGGGAAGGGCTACTTCAGACAGCTCTGTCAGTGATGAATAGATGAATGAATTCTTAAATGTTCAGAACTTGCAACATGTGTTCCAGACCCTTCAGCACATGAGAGTCGCAAGATCTCAGCAATGAGCTAAAGAATGTGGCGTGCCTGCTGCATGGAGGAGCCCAGCATACCTCAGAGATAGCAGAAACAAAAGAATGTGTGACAGTATCTGAAGAATCTGACAGTTGCTTTGTCTTGCAAAGGAGTAAAGGAATTTTTCAGAATTGGGAAAAATAAAATTTCTATGGTTTTCATAGCGAGATTTTTCCTGTATTTTAGGTGCCGGTGTATCATCCTGTGTGCCCACAGTATTGCTTTTTTAGTCAGCGTGACTGTGTGTTTTTTAAAGGAAATGTGACCTGGATTTTTTGAGCTTATTATACACAGTAAATGAAGGCAGCTGTTTTAGTTTACTGATCCTTTATAACAGCTCAAGTAAATTGAAATAAGGCAAAAATACATGTATGTGGGATCTGAACTAAATTCCACTCTCTGGCCTTACGTGGAGTTGTGGATTATTATTATTATTACGTATTTGTAGTCAGTTGTATGTATGAGAGGAGTGAGACATCCAACCTTGAAAAGATTTAGGAAAGTCAAACAGATTTTTCCAATGTGACCTGCTAAATCTGCCATAAAGAGGCAGGCAAAATTACGTACAGATAGTCAGAGACTGTGGCTGCAGTTCTTCATGACAGGCAAGTAAAAGACCAGGTCCTATTTTTAGCAAGTGGACGGAGGGCGAGCGAGGGGGGGAGAAAAGTTTGAAAATAATGGACTTGTCTAACAGTTAGAGAACAAAGCTAGTCAGAAGCAAGCGAGCTGTAGTGATCAGCAGTCGGAATATGGATGATTCAAGTATTCTTCGAAGAAGGGGGCTGCAGGTAAGTGTAACTTCAGCCTTCTTTTATTTATTATTCTGCTTGTAATGTTGACAGTCTCACAAAAATGCTGACAGTTGTTTGGTGTAAATCAGGTTGACTGAGTATATAACAGTGATACTAGAATTTAAGGTTTTCTGTTTTCACCTGGTGTATATTTTAAAAACTAAAAGCAGGATTTTGTATACAGCAATAAAATAATTTTTTATGTCTTGGATTATATCTAATAGTTTTGTGACTACTCCTGTGGTAAGAAGTGAAGTATAAACTATGAGGCTTACCTTATTTTTGGAACTTCAATTTTACAGATACATACAAAAATCTGTTACATGATTTACCACACTTGCCTTAGAGTAGCCATTTTACTTGAGCATTAATTAAAAATTAAATGTCAAAGGAGATTGAATATTCTCATTTATTTTCAATGTATTGCTTCAAATGCACCGTAATCCAAACCCAGAATGCAATTCAACAATGCAAATAATATTTATATTTTACTTTCCACAGCTATCATTGTTGAAATAAAGACTCTAATTTGTTTTGAACTGAAACATACTAGTGAAGTTTTATTTTGTACTGGTGCTGTGGAAGTTGTACTCAGTTGCACTGGTATGACAAACACTGATCTGTGCCAGTGTCCATGTGATAACTGAACTGATGCTAATGGAATAAAACAGCTGGAAGAGAGTGAGCTGCAAAATCTTGTGTGAGATGGACAGGGAATAGATTTGTGCTTGAGAGCACCATATTCTTCCCCACCACCCCCCTTGTCATTGTAATAGGATGGCATATAGCCTATTACATACTTGCTAGCATAAGTAATTGTTTATAGACCATGAACATTGCTTATTATATTAACCATGCCTGTCCCATTGTTTAACTTCCTTTGAGGAAAATAAATTTACTATTTTAACATATTGCTATTCATACATTGCTGATGCTTTAAGGCAATTACAAAGTAATTGTTGCCTTATGTGAATGAATATGTTCTACATCTCACCTTTTTATATATATATAATTTTTTTTTTTTTGCCAGCTTATTAATATTACTGAAATAGCTTGACACAGTGCACCATGGTGACAGTGTATTAGGATAGTATATTTCCTTATCATAAAATTAGCTCTATTTACTTTCTGTATAACTGAGTATATAGGAATAAGTAAGATTGTTTCGGGGTGAATTTTTGGATAAATTGATATTTATTTTCAGTGTATCTAATTATTCAGAGTTTCATAACCCAGAAGATTGTTTCTGTCCACAGATAATCAAAATATTTTTCAAGCTATTTATGGCTTTTCTGAACCTAGAATTTCTCGAGGATATTGTATCTGTTTGACATGTCAGGGAGTGGCTTTTGTGTAATTCTTAATAATTTTCATGGTAATTCTTCAGGGGAGTATTGGAAAAGGAGGGGATGTTGGAGGAGCCCAAATATCCACTAGTGTCAGCAGAAGACACTGTTGGGAATGGGAATGCATTTCCCAGGTTTAACTATGTTGTATGGTGAAATTCCATCATTTTGGTGGTCTGGAATATTTACTGTCTAGGTGGGCTGTAGTGTCTGTCCACAGTTGGGTAGGTGTGTGTAAATGCATATGCATATATATATAGGTGGAATCAATATCTACATCAAATGCTTCAGGAACTAAGAAAATTGGCTAAATGGACATCAGGAAATAAGGCAGATGTCCAAAAGGAAGTTTATACTAGATGGTTTTTTTTTCCCCTCTGTATTTCTGAGTAGAATTTTTGAAAGAAATCTTGGCTTGGGAAAGTGACCATTTTATAGTTAATTTCAACTTTAAAAATCAGGAAGAATTAAAAAGCTGTTGGTGCTTTGCCAAGGCAATATATTTAATTACTTCCCTTGGAGAGCTGGATGATACTAGCTTGAAAGGCCACTTATGAAGAAAATTAGTTTCTTAGTTCAAACTGGATGTTGATGGCTTCTAAAATGAACATCACAGCCCAAATTAGGTTCTCTAATCCAGCCTCTCCACTCAAAGCAATGCTAATTCCAAAGTTAGATCAGGTTGCTGAAGGACTTGTCCAGGCTGGTTTTGAGTGTATCTAGGGATGAAGATTTTCCAGCCTTTTTTTGGCACCTGTTCTGGTTCTTAATCATGTGCACTGTGAAAATCTTGTTTCCTTTATGTTTCAATACAGGGCACTTTCCAAATGTACACACGTTTTCCTCGTGCTTCCTTTTGCCTCCATCACCTGAAATGCTTGTGATATCAACACTGTGATAACTTTGTCTTTTGGGGAACTCTCTCAGCCCTGATCCCTGCAGTAAATATCTGTGGACTAGAGGGAGCTGATAACCTAAAGGAGCAGGAATGTTCCTACACGTAAAATCAATATTCTGGCACATGGCCCTTCAGTATCACCTCCTTTATTTGGTCAGTCTGCTTTTGTTGCATCCTGTTTGGTGCCACAAATTTGGTCTACAAATTTGTAGTGGTGAAATGTGTGGAAATTTAAGGTCCAGGAGAGGCAAATCAGATTTTCTGTGTACGTTTAACTGTACATACTCATAAATATACACACACATATAGCATGCTTGCAGGGGGCTGTAGCTGTGCAATACTATTGAGAAAAGGCTGAGAAAGAGCTTCTAATAATGGAATATTCCTTTAATTTCTAGGCTTTCATTTTAGGTAATGAACTTGGACTTTTGACATAAATTACTGCCTAGGGACAGGTGCTAAGTGGTGGAGCTATAAGTGATGGAGCTGTTTCTGCTGCACTGTACAGAGATCTGTACTTGGATTTCTAAGTTATTTGGTGTTACATAAAATACATTGTGATGTAGCCACAAATGTTAGGAGGCTACCTAGGTTTGTTATTGTTCCCTATATATTTGTTGTTGCTGCTATTTTAGTGCAGATCATAGCAGTAGTACCCAGTGAGTCACTATGAAGATGGATTGGTATTTTGAACATCATCTTGTACTAGAAAATTGTGGTTTCTTTTGCATTGCAGGAGCTGGTCATGTGTGGTTTTACTCTTTTCACGCATGCAAGAAATTGGAGTTTCTATCCCCAAAATCCTGATGAGTGAATGCAAGTAAGAAGAGTAACGGAAAGCGTGATATTCCAAATTTCAAATACTTTCACACAGCTTATATTCTGCATTTTTGCTATGTGAGCAGTATTCAGATGTGGCTGGACATTATCACCACAGTTCCCATCTCTTCTTTCAGTGTGGTACCTTCCTTTCATTTGCTGCTGAAATTTGGGCTAAGTTCAGCTGGGTAATTTGCTTTGTGGGACCACTTTTGTGCTGCTTTCAGTGGAGATCTGAAAGACATCACAGGACTTGAATGTGCTTATCTTGGCTAGTGTTTCTACTGCACAGCATGTTTGGCTAAAATATAAAATATATAAAATACCATGCCTCCCACCCCAGCAGAACAATGTTTCATTAATTTTAAAGGTAAATCTAACATTTTCCTACTGGGGACAGGTGGGAAATAGGGCATGGAGAGTATAATCTCAAAGTATTTGGTAGACTTGTTCTTGAGCTGATTTATTTTACTCTAAAGGCTGAGCACTTTTTGGTTTTGTTCTATAGGGAAAGGGAATCAGAAGATCAGTGGAATCTCTAAGCTTCAATATATTTAAGAAGAGAAGGCTTACTGCACTGTACAGTTCAAGCCTTCTCTGTCACATCTTTGGCCATAATTTAGAGACCCTGAAACTTGAAAATCTCTTCAATTTTATCTCTAAAGAGTTTCTTTTAGAATTATTGAAGTAATTTTTTGCTGGCTACAAAGCTCATTACAAGATCTGATAAAAATACTGTTAGTAAGAATGTTGCTTTTTACAGTATTTTTATTAAAAAATTAAGGTAGAAATTGCTCTCTAAAGGCCTGTAAGTTGTTTGCAGTGAAGGGACACTCTGAATGGGACCCAAAATTTGATTTTTCTGTTCTGCTTTTAAAAAACTTCCAGAGTATACATTAACTAAATAATTAGTATCTACATTTTGAACTGAAGGTTACCTTTGTAAGTTTAGCATAAAGATAGATACATGCATACATACACAGGTAAAGATCTTCAGATGTTCCAAGTCTCTTGGATTTGAGTTTTTGGAACTGTGTGCTACAGGGAGCCTTCTATGGGAAACAAGACTTATTTTATACTGCTCACAGATTTACCAGGAACATAACTGAACCCACAGGTCAGATATCTGCTGAAGAGCTTCCAACAGTGATGATGTAGGCAGTCACCACTTGTACTGACATCTGAGGAAGAGGTGATAACATGAGAAGATAAATAAAAAGATTTATTTAGATACTGAAATTTTAAACTCATCTTAAAAAACATTAGTTAAAGAAAAATAATTATTTCAGGTTGGCTTCCAAAAGAAGCAAGATTTGTTCAGGCTTGGCTCCTCTTCCCTCAGTAAATTTCCAACATCTGAAATTAATAAAAACGACAGTCTAAGTTATTTAGCTTCTGTGAGAGTTGGCAGCTGACAGGAGAGTGGGATCTGCATTAGTGTTACCTGTGTGGAGAAGGGAAATGGCCTCACTCTTGTGCAGAGATTGATGGCTGTGGGTGTCTGGGCAATGTGCTCTGTCTTCTGCTGAGGAGAAGTATTGGGGAACTCTGACTACAGATGAATGGTTGTAGAATCCATTAACTAGATCAGTCATAAGCAACTTGTTTTGGCTAAAGTCAGTGGAAAAAACCTGTGAAGTTTTGTTATATGAGTCTGTTGTAATCTTGTGCTGGGATGCTCTATGTCACAACACGGGAAAATGGATTGTTGTGAAATCTGCGGGTTACATCTCATTGCAGGACTGAGGATTCATGCTCAGACAGGTATGAAGCCTTGTGGGTTTTTGTTGGATGTCTTCTGGGCATGTGAGTTTTCCACTGGTTTCATTTTTCAGGATTAGTGCTTGTGGTCCACTTGGCAATGGAGTAGGGAAGGGAACCAAATTTGGGGGGCATATGCTTCTGGCATTCTCTTTGAGGACGCTGGAAAACATACCGAGGGAAAAAATGTGAAACCTTGTCAGAATAAAAAGCCCTTGAAATATGGACAAGGGTAAAAGGTTAAATGGTTTGCTCAGGCAGAAAAGATGGCATTTAGCTGCTGTCTTCAGGGTATTGTTAAATTGGTTTGATAATTTGCTGTAGTTAGTGCTTAAATAAGTGCTTTCATTTTGTCAGTAAGGACTTTGTGAATGCTTGTATAGCTGCACTAAACTTTTTTATTTTCAGGCTGTGAGAAAAGATAAAAATACCAGTAATTAATTCTACTACTTCAGGAAGAAAGGTTTTCTTAGCAGGTGGCTGCAGGAAAGAATGGATCTATGTGTGTGAACCTGAGTCTAAGGAAATGCTGGATAGAGGGATTCTTCCCAAAGATAAACAGTAATACCTGTTTCATACATTTCACTGGTTTGAACGTGTCAGAGGGACTTGCTTGTTGCCATGAATGATGTTTGCTGCTGCTGCTGGTGACAGGGGTTGCTGTGCAGAGAGTGGGAGGGTAGAATTCTCCTCCTCACCATCAGCCACTCGGCGTGTTTCTCTGGTGTTAACATCGCTGCATTTTGTACTTGCTTAATGCTGGAAATCCTGAATCTTAAAGGGAAACCAGTTCTCCAGCCTAGCAACATAACATAATGCTGCCATGCTGCAAGACTGGTGTTTAATCTGCTTATCTTTAATAGTCTTCACTGCTTACACAGACCCACTTATCTCTTTAATGAGAAGAAATGTCCTGCAGTGAGGCAGCGTGTATTTTGCTTCTAGGCTTATGTCATCAGCCTGGAAGTTGAAATTGGTTAGAGCACTTTTTTATTTAACTGCTGTCAGTTCTACTGGTTATGGTTGTTATGGTTGCCTCTTCAATTTCTCAAATACATTGAAAGATTTTTTTTTTTTTGATAAAAGGAAACCTAATTAAAACATACCAAGTGAAAAAAAATCTAATTTTGAAAAACTATCATTATTTATTGGGAGTAAGTAGTGCTCTTGTGTTTTCAAGGAATAAATATCAATTATCTTTGCATTCTAAATATTTGTAAATTGTGAACAGTATTCACATAAATGACAGAAAATATTTTAGGAGTAGCAGTATTTTCGTAACACCTAGAAAAGGCTCTCTAAAATGCCAAGAGATGTTTAAAGTCAATTGTAAATATGTGGCAGTGTTTCCCATGTGATTTATCAGTTGGTCCTCTTTTATTTTGTATTTAATTACTTTACCCAAGCCATTAGTATTTATCTGACCTGTAGGAGGTATGGGATTTTATCATTTCTGGGATCAGGACAGCATAGGCTTTTGAGGGTTGGTGATTCTTGAATTTCTAGGAGCTACTATTAAAAATGTGAAGTAATTTGTGGACTCCAAAGTGTTTTAGTGTTATTCTCTGAACGAGATGGTATTAAATCTTCAGATGTTTTTCTGAAGAATTGCATACCCTAGACTTTTTGATGTGCATTCTTAGCACAACAGTGTGAGGCAAGAAACTGGATTACTTTATACAGGAGCTTTGTGAATAACAGAGTCTTTTTGCCCACCAGAGCAGTGTGCAAATGCAACTTTTTCCTTTTAGCATCCAAGGTAGGTCAGGTATTCCCTGTAGTTTGTTTTCAATTGTGTGGATATACTCTGAATTTTCCAATCTGTTACTATAATCCCCTTCCCTTCCCTTCCCTTCCCTTCCCTTCCCAGTTTTGCTCATGGAATGTTCATGTTTCTAACTTTTTAAAGGTTTTTCTTAGTTGTGTGACTTCTGACCTTTCTATCAGTGACATTCAAAAGAATTGCTGAACAAAATAAAAGCCACCTAAAACTACATTAAATTCAACTGGTATGGAAATTATTTGTTAGACTAGGTTTAATGTAAGCAGGTATGCTTTAGAAATATGAATTTTCACTTTACTCATCTCTTGTGAAAACATTGGTAAATAATGCAGCAGGGTTCCATAAACTTGGCTTGTGAGCTTTGAAATCATCATCTCTATTTAAAGATTTGCTATGAATCACACTTTGTAGTTTTGTGATTCAGAGTATAAAAGTCTATTCCATGTTAGAAAGCTAATTTCAGCTTGAATTCAGTTATTGTATACTATAGTAGAAATATATAATACACGACATTTTACATAAATGCTTCTGTATGACTAAACCTTGAAGTCTTTTTTTTTTAAATTTTGTTTCAAGGATGAAGAATGAGATCCAGTAAAAAGTATTCACTTGTTTCAGATTTTGATGGTTTTTATTCTAACATTCAGCCTTACTGTCTATAACAGTTCTCCAATATAAATTTTATTGATACGTGTGGAGGTAATAAGGCCCATTTTTCCATCTATCCCGACATGTTGTCTGCTATGGGGCTTTGGGTGAAGTGCTATACTGCAGGCATGTCATAATATAGTGAATTTTGGGTTTAACTCTTGCACTTTCTTTACAGAATGCTTCCTGATGGATGTCATTGCTGTCTTTTGAAGGAATTTCTTATTTTTTAAATAGACAATTGCATTTATGGTTTTGTATTGTTTCTTTTTAGAGATTATATATATATATAGATCTTTGAAATCTGGGCTTTGAAGTTATCAGCACATCATCTATGAATACATTTTCTGAATGGAAAGTGGTTCAGCTTTGTTTTTACCTGGTCAAATCTATAAATCAAATCTACAAATGACTCATTCTGCTAATAGCAGTGCTCCCTTTAAATCAAATTGTTGAAGCACAACAAATGCTTTTGTAGCCAAAGGTTTCTCTTTTCAAAATGCTCTTGGATATGCTCTGTGATAAAATCATGTTTGGAATGAGGATGAATATAAATATTACCGATTGTATGGCACAGCTTAAACAACTGTAACCTGATATAATTACTTTTAAATTACTTTCCTCAAAAGATGAAAATATTAATTGCCTCTGACATTTATCACTTGTTTTACATCAGCATAGGCTAATAAACGTTGCTTGTACTGCCAGCCTAAAGAAAAAGAAATGCTATCAGATGTCACTGGGGTGGGTTTGTGTATTCTGTGAAAAAGGCCCTTTCTGCTCCACTGGTCCGTGAGCTGTGGCTCGTTCGTGCTGGGGATGACTCCAGGCTGGTCTGAAATGGAACAAGCCAAGCCCATGGCCATCACTTCCCAGCAAATCTGTGGCCCTGAGAGTGTTCCTAAGTGCTTCCACTATTACACTGTTTTTTTCTTTAGTGATGTGTAGTGATCTCCTTTTATAAATGTGCATAGTTTGCTTTATTTTTCATAATTATAGCGAACAATTTGGCTAAGGTGGAAGAATGTGTGCAGACTGGTAGAGAGATCCCCTGGGGGGGCTGATTGTGAGGTGCCTGTTGGGAGGCAATTAGGATCTTAAAAACCTAAACAATGGGGATAAATTTAAAGGCTGGAGGAATGGATTGTGGTGAGCTGTGGGCAAGAAAAAGATTGGAGGTGACTTAAACAGGGACATGAATGATTTTACATTTGAGATTGATTTCAGATTGCAAAGGCTGTGGGCTGGCAGTTTATTCTCTCTAATGGTCCCCAGTCATTTACTATTTGTTCTTCTAGCTTTTATTTTTTCCTCTTTCAAATGTGAATGTCAGGCAGCTTCCTGTTCTGAGCTTGTTGGCTTTTTTGGTAGGTCCTACTGTAAAACTCTGTGGACCAAATTTAAACCTGGCAGTTCTGTTGCACATTGTCTCAAAGCAATTATTTATGAAATAGCACCCAAAACTTCTTGTACTGAAATGGGCAAACAGTGAAGTTTTTTTGAAACAATTTTATAATCTGAGATAGTTTTGCTGTGTGGTGACTGCCTGCTTGTAAATTTTGAGAGGTTGACAGTGCCGAGCTGGTATTTTTCTTCCAAAGTGGCTACCATGAAGAAAGCCCCTCAGGGACATGAGACATTTTCTGCAGACCTTCAGAAAGCAACGTTGTGCTTGATTAAGTTTAGACAGATGATGGAGTGATGTAGTAAAATCATTTTTGTTAAGGCATAATACAACATAGAATCCAATGTAGTACCACTGGGACTGATAAAAATGAAATACTAAAGAAAAACCATGCCCTTACATACAGCTTTCAGCCACAGATGCAATAGGTGTAATTTAGCTGTGTGGTGCTGGGAACATAATATTGATTTACCATGAATCAAGAGAAATAGCCTGTACCTTGCCTGGTTGTATGAATTGCAGCAATCTTGGGGAAACCGGTTACCTAAAAATGGTGCTGTAACAGAATCCCTTCTTTTTGATAGTGCTGGGAAGGTGATCATAGCCAGGTGAAAAATCCAGTTACTTGTCTAAATGGGGCGTGAGAGGTCCTCACATGCTGCTGCTGGTATTTGCCACTTCTCCATGTACTTACTTAACTCATGCTTCTTGAGCAGAGCAATTTCTTGGAAGCAATCCCTTGCATAACTTGCAGAGAATTGGAGGCAGTGGAATGAGAGGGGTTTGGGGGTAGATCTGGCCTCGCATTACTCGCACAAATAACTTCATCTTTTTCTGTAGCATTTGTGTACCACAAGATAAAGATTTTTTTTTTCTCTGTTTAAAGAAATATCAAACGAAATAGCATTTGAGGTAAAGTTGCAGTGATTTCAAAGAAGGTCAGTGTGGTCACTGTGGCATGTAAGTTCTTTCTGGGAGGCAGTAGTTCTCTTGGTCTTTAATAAAAGAATTACAGGATGAAGTGATTACTGTTTGTGGTTTTTTTGACAGACAATATAATGCTACCAAAGGGTTTTACTAACTTCACCTTTAAACCAGAAAACAGCTGTATTATCTTATTGTTTGAGAGATTGGTGTATGGCTTTCATTCCTTTACCCCTTAATCCTCAGGTGACCTAGTTTATCCTGAAGTAAGATGGCTTTAAATACCTTTGACATAGACTGATATTTGAAAAAAAGCACTTCAATATTGGTGTCTTGGGTCTCTTTATGTGCTCACGACTAGTATCAGGTGAAAGTGAGTGTTTCAAGAAACAATTTTTTTTTTATTTTGAAAAATAGAGAAAAAATTCTCTATTGTAGGCAAATTAAAGCCTTGTCACAAGAGGGCTTTGCCTCCACTCGTTATTTCTCCCTTATCCTATGCCACAGTGCAGGTCCTAATGCCAGATCCCAGCTCTTCCACAGGTGAAGTCAGACAGAACTGTGCATATTGGATAATGGGACTCAAAAGGAGGTTTTATACTTAAGTTCCTTCTGTTTTCTGGAAACTGTGGAGTTCAACAACCATCATTTCAATATTCTCTACTTTTCTTTCGGGAAGTGAGCTTGATTAGAGGGCTGCTGAATTAACGTCAGCAGGGTGCATTGTGCAAATGAATCCTGACCCCTTTAGAGCAAAGGGATGTTTTAAATGGAACTGTTGCCATTTTTCCCCCCAGCTGGCAACCTCAGTTTCTCCCTGAGTATTCTTGGTGAGGAATTAGTGCTTCTGAACTCCTAGAAGGCAGATTTCAGAAAGCATTAAAATGATTCCTGTAGGTATTTCAAGAGCCCCCCTGCTCTCTTGGAAAAGAATCAAAACAAAACCCAAAATATCAAACCAGAAAGATACTTAGCTGTAGAAATAAAAAGAGGCCACCTTTGTACCTGGGCTGGTTTTTTGGGCTTTGCTGAAGATTCTTATGGGAATGGTTGATTTGGCTTTAGTTAATTTTATAAAAAAGAAACAAACAAATGCTGTTTGTTTTCAGGAACCAATGACAGGCATAAGTTTACATTGGTCTTGTGTGGAACAAGTTGTGGTTAGGATGAGGAAGGATGAGTGAATTAAATATATGTGAAAACTGTAAGCACTCAAGAGAGTTTGGGATGCTGAGTTCTGATACAACACTCAAAAAAAAAAAGAAATTCCTCCTTAATATTTGTGTATCAAGCAGGTTTAGGGAGTATATTATGCTACACAAAGGCAGGGGAGAAAAACCTCTTTGCCACTTTTCATCTTGGATGTGTGCCAATTTTAAAACAGCAAAAATAGAATAAAATCCTATTATTAGGGTAACAGATCATGATTGATAGTTCTTATGGCTAGAAATTGGTTTTAAGCACTGTATTTTGGAACAACTTGAGCAATATTATAGGCTTTTACTTAACATGCCTCTCCTAAAATCTTGTTTCTGCTCTCACAGTCTTTCAGCCATGCAAAGAGATATATTTGGTATTTATTTTTCATCTATTTGAAATAACATTCACTTTACTCTTCAATAATCAGCCCTCTTTTTTCCCCTCTGAATGTACCATTTGTTGTTTTTGTAGTTCTAAACTGCTTCATAGCAGCCAGAAAACCATAATGAAACAGAAAATGAAAACTGATGATGAAGAAACAAAAAATTTGTAAATATATTTCAAGTTGTAGTAAAAAAACTGTATTTAATTCCTTAAATGGAGAGAAGTTTTTTTCCAAACTAAGGACATCTTAAAGATTTATGCTTAGAAAATGTAGCCAAAGAAGTCAAAGTAGCTGTAAAGATCATAAAATGCAGCTGAGAGGGCAATAAGGTAAACAGTCATAGCATTTGAGCATGATATTAGTTTTTAAAGGTTAAAATTTTAAATAAGATTCAGAGGAAATATTTTTTAATTAAAAATGAGGTAATGTGAGAAAAATGAAAGTTGAAATAGACGTTGCACTCGGAGTTGTGGTCAATGGCTTGATGTCCAAGTGGAGGTCAGTGATGAGGGATTTCCTCAGGGGTTGACTGATTTGAAACTGAGCAGTTTGAAATCCCAAGTAAAAAGTGATATTTGTCAACCTGCTAAGAATTGTTTGCCTTTGTAAATTAAACAGAAATCAAAGTCAGGGAAACAAAAAAGAAAAAGTAGAAACTTTAGATTTAACAGTAGTAAGATGCTTAGGGATTATTCACCATTGCTGCTGTGAAATAAGCTGATAGGTTATTAAATTGTTGTATTTGGAAATAATTACTTTAGAAATAATACACGAGCTTCTAAGGCCTGGCAGGCTAAACCGAAATGTTTTAAAAATTGATTTATCAAGCAACTGTCAAGTTCCTAGGGAAAAACACAGAATTAAAAAGAATAGGAACTTCATAGGTGGAAACCAACAAAATGCTGCATACAAATAATTGAAGAAGTTTCATGAGAGAGATACTGAAGGGATTGCTTTGGAAATGCTTCTTGTGTTTTAATTGCTCTGTCAGAGAAGATGATCTCATTAAGTTTTGTTTCGGATATTAAAATCCATGTTTGGGTCCTGTAAGTGATTCCATACATCATCTATTTGTATTATCTTTTACTAAACATCTGAGTTGGTTTCAAATTTGTATTATGGACGAAAAGTTGCAGTAAATGTTGAATCTGATCATATGGATATACTGCCTTTTGAACATTTCTGGAAGCAAATCTTATTTTGCTGCTTTAATATGTTTGAAGTCCAAATTAATCTTACACCTAGATTAGCATTACTGGGATGTGATAATGGATTAAGTACTGATCTTTTCTGCCCCCTGTTTCATCAGCTGCTTTCTTCTGCAGGAGTGGTAATTGCTTTGGAATGGAAATCTTCAAATAGTATTTCAGTTGATAAAGATTTGTGCAATATCCATGCAGATATTCTTTTGCATTAAAAAGGATTTTTCTACTATTTATTTTGACACATGTAAAATAGTGTAAGAGATATCAAAATGTGAATCATAATTCCTTAAAGAAGTCATGTAATAGCTGCATGAGTCATCTTGCAGAAATAAAAAATCATAACATGGAGATCAGCTCATGAAAATCTTAAAGTAAAAATAGGAGTATCAAATAAAAAATAGAACACTTATCCTATAAAATACCTAATGCCACAGGAGTGACAACATACAAAGCAGAACTGTGATAAGGGGACAATGTGCAGTATTAGCTCAACATGAAATATACAAACATTAGTACTAACAATACAAGAAGAGTGCTGATGTTGCTAATGTGGATAAGGTCTCCTGCTTTTTGATACAGGTAAAAATTCATCTGTACCATTTTGATCTCGCCCGTTAAAAGACAAAGCTGTCAACCTGATGGAGATCAAATTGAAACATAACATAATTCCAGTTATGGAGACCAAATAGAAACACAAGTCAGCTTTCAACCTCAGATGAATTCACCAGGGCAGGCAAGTGTTAAGAAAGTTAATTAAGATAATGTAAGTAAGGCTTTAATGGACTTGCAGCTGTGCATGTGGCTGACTGAGATGGGCAACTTTGTGTCCTGTCCTTACCTGGTCACCTCCAGGCATTTGACCACAGCCTCATTTGCAGACAGTTTGTGAGTTAACTGAGAAATAAGACCATTTATGCTGTTCCTAAAGGACAACCTTGAAACAATGGGAAAAACCCAATTGGAATATTTAAGGGCAGCCAATATGCCACTGAGGTTGCAATAGTAACTCCAGATTGCAGGGAAGAGATTAAAAACTTCACTAACAGTGAAATATTAAATACAATCACTTGCTAAAAACAATTTGAACTTTCAACAGAGAAAAGACAATTTTACAAGAAATTGATTTTTAGACATGGGAGGTTGTGTTCTGATGCACAAGACATAATAACAAGCTAATGCTAAAAGAAAAGCAGGATAGCTCCCATTGTCCCCTGATGCTGGACAAAGCAGAACTTTCTCCAAAGTACATAGAATTATAGTTTTAATTTTGACACATAATACAAGATGTTGATGCATTAATTACACTGTCAGCAGAGTCAGATCTAAAATTATCCTTTCTCTGTTAAGAAAGATTGCATCTTCATCTCCAGAAGCTGTTCAGGAGAGACCTGTCACTCTCCTCCTGTTGCAGCATCAATTATTGGTGGAGATTAATCAACCAGTGTATTTCCAAAGTCCATATCATAAGTATATGCAATATGAAATTTAATCACCAAGTCAAAATTCAAGTAAATGTTTTCACTGATTAACATAAAGATGCTAATTACTTTTTCAGTGGTGAAAACCTCAGTGATTAGAGATGCAAAATCCTGAAGTAACAGCTCATAGTAGTTGCTGGTGGAATGGCAGTCAGGTGACAAAGCCTTTGGATTCTTGGTCGCTCTTCCTTCTCCTGAAAAAAAATCCTGATCCACAGTGTCTTCAGGAGTTTTATTTCTTCTGGAGTGCATCCTCTTGTGAAAAGACGTGGTGATTTAGCTCCATCCATTCCAAACGACACATTTGTGGCATAGGAAGTATTTCAGCTGAGACTTCTATGTATCAGCAGCAGATGGATCCTTCTGTAGTCCTCATTTGCTGGAAACTGGGGCTGAGTCTTGCAGCAAATCCCTCAGAAGTAAACTGTAGTGCAGTGGAATAATGGAGTGGAGTAAAAAGCCAAAAAGGTTGATTGTACTAAAGAGGATTCACTGAAGGTGGGCCATAAAACAAACAAAAAAGTGCTCCCACAGAAAATGGCAATGGCAGCCGTAAAATCAGATAATAAAGGAATCCTACCATGAAGACAAAAAAGCAAAAAACAATTAAGCCCCCCCAGAGAATCAAACTAAACAGAAAACAAAAAGCAAACAGGCTTAGGACAGGGAGACACAGGCATACTGCAGCAGCCATGTTGCCACTAAAAAAATCCTGTGCTTAAGGAGATTAGGAAAATTCCTCTTGCCCTAAGCTTTCACAGTTTGCCTGCTATATATATATTGTAGGCTGTTTTTGAATGCCTCCATAAATTGCACAATTTAGCAAATGCATTCCAGAAACCTGTGGCTTTCAAGCCTTTTGTTTTCCAAAGAAAGAAGTCAGTTGTAAAAGAAGGTGTTGGAAATAATACTGTGATCTGTGGTGCATCGGAACAAAATTTGCTCTTGTGGTGTCTTTGAAGTTTGTATACAAATGAAAATGTGTGAACTTTCCATTTATCCCAGGAAAACTGAATTTCTTTGTGTTTGTGTAGTAACAGAAATGGTGCGTATGTATGAAATAATGTATATACGTTGTCCAATTGTATCTCTTTAGGACCACAGAGAATTTAAGCATTGCTACTGTTTTACAAGCATAGTCTTCTGAAAATCAGAAGCTTTTAGTTTCCATTTTGAGCACACACCTATTTGTATGCATAATTTCTTGTGCCAGCATTGTCCTTTGTTCTGAGTAGCTTTCCTTCTGTGGGAATTCTTCCCTCAATTAATCCATGAGACTGTCCTCACTGCAGCCAAAGACTTCTTTTGCTGGAATGATGGTTGCCAGCATTTGAATATTCATTTTAGATAAACTGGAGGTTCTCCTTGCTGAGCTGTGGAAGGCAGTGCTATCACACTGCAGGCATTTGAAAATACCTCTCCTCCTTTGGCTAGAAAGACAAGTTTTTTCCTTTCGTATGAAAACTTGTTCAGTGGTGGTTGGAGGGTTTTTCTAGTTTTAAGCGCAAGTATGTATTCCATAGGAAAATGAATTTCAAGAATAGTAGCAAGCTGCCTTGGCCAAGAGTCAGGGATTTTTCTTTGTGAATGACATGCCCAGAACCAGACATGGCATCATAGCTGCTGATGTGCTTCTGAGTGAGCTAATGCCATTATAATAATTTCCATATTATGTTCCATCCCGTTCTTGATGCTGCCTTAACAGCCTGTTTGTCTTTTATTCCCCAATTACAGCTGTCCATTGTCTTCACAGTTTGTCCTCTGTCCTTTTTCAAACTAGTGCTAGTTTGGCTGTGTGAGTAGGTTGTGTATGTCCTGGTTCTGGCCTTGCGTTGACCACTCGCCTGATAAATTCCTCACACTGCCAGGATTTACAGGAAATCCACTTTTGGTTCTGCGCAGTATCTGCTATTGCAGTGTATGCTGGAATTAAGTTAGGAAAACTCAATCTAAATGGAAAACTCAAATCTCAAACTTCTATCTAACATTTTGCTGTAATAAAATAACAGCACACTTTTGAACTTCTGCACTGGTTGTTTTGTTGTTTTGTTGTTTTTTTTTCAGTTCTGCATGTAAGATTTTTGATGCACCTACAACATTAGCCAGCTTTCTGCCTGAAAGCAAAAATCTGGGATACTGAGGATGCCTAACCTGCTCAAAGATGCAGGAGTGAAAGTAAAGAAATTTCTAATTTGTATGTAGAATGGGGACAACAAAAAGATTGGCTGTCATCAGTGAAGAGAGAATGCCTCAAGTCAGCATTTAAGAAGTCCATAAATTCAAAAAACCAAACGTGCTTTTGGATAGATCTCACCTCTTTCTAATTTACTTAATGAAAGTAGAATAGAGTGGGAGGAGAGTAAGTTTAATTACTAGTTAAAGGAGATGCTTAATTAGCGTCAGGTTCCAGTACGTAACACATTGTTAAATGTAAGATACAGGTAAAAATCTGGTGTCTAAGCGACGGGGTTCTCCAGTTTTTGCAGAGAATGCAGACCACATGATGGAGCAGGAATTCAGTGTGTTGGTGTGTGTGGTTCAGGGAGTCTCAGCACTAAGGGCACAGTTTGCTCCTAAAGTATCTGAACTGGACAAACTCAGTAGAGAGGCTCAGAGGTGAGACCTGCAGAGACACCACAGGGACACCCTCTCTGCATGGTTGCTGAGGATGGACCTGACCTTTTGGGCAAGATCCACCTTCCAGACAGAGTCATTGTATCCTGTACTGAGGCTGCTCCTGCAGCAGAGGTGACATCCCAAGGGTAAGGGGAAGCTGATGGTGATAGTGGGTGATTCTGTGAATAAATGCAGTTAACTCAGTTTCTGTGTGGGAGGTTCAGGGAGGGATGCTTCCAGGGTAGCTTGAGGTTGCCAAGTGAGCCACTGAAATACAAGATTTCTGTGATAACACTCTCTGCAATACCTGCTACTTTATGTGTGAGAATCCTTAGACAAGAGATTAGCAGCCCACATGTGTGGACAACATAATGGAGTAAAAAGAAGGAATTAGATGTGATGGGAGCTGATCAAATTCTTTGGGACTGAAGACTGCTGTCCAGGAGGAGCACTGCACCCCAGTCAAGGCAGAGTCATGCTGTGGGCACTAAAAAGGAATGTAGAAGGCTGAGGACAAACCCAAAATAGCATCTCTTTTTGGAGTTCTGACTGGTCTTCGGTTATCCTGACGAACACTGGCCCAGACTGAAAACTTCCACTGTTGTGACTGGTTCTAACTGAGCAGCTTCTCTGATCTTATTTAATGTTTCTTGATTGTTGCTGTTGCCTTGAACTGAGAATTGGTAGCCCAGCCCTGGGACTGTATTTTTTGGCTATTACAGGCTGGGTTTCCTGCCCAAAGAGATTCTGTGATGCATTTCTTCTGTAATATTTTTATCCTGGTAGATTTTATCTGCAGAGCACCTTCCCTGCTCCCACAGCTTAATCCATCAATCCTGATAAGTAAATACTGACAACAGTATCCCATAGATTATCCTCCTGTGGGCAGGTGTGTGGGATACCTGTTACAGAGGCTGGCTCTTTGATGCCAAATATACTTTTGTTTTATTTTTCAGGCTTCTAGAATTAATGTAGAAGCACTTGTAAGTTCTGCTTTGCTTTATGCCTAGTATTGCACACGGTAGCTCCCTGGCATTGTAGACAGATTAATTTCCCTTTCCTGTATCTTGCTATTATATTGTTTATTTGCCTTTTGGCTTTTTCAGCCCTTTTTTTTTGCTCTCTGTCTTTCCCAGGCTGCAGAGATTTATTTGCTTTGATAGGAATACCTGAATCTGTGAAGCAAAAATCTTCTAGGAATGAAGGAACCCATAGATGGAGGTTTTCAGACACTGGAATGAACCTTATTTCCCACCTTTTCCATTGAAATTAATGGACATTTGTGTAGTGAGGTTCCAATATTGTTTTGAAAATACTATTTTTTTGGTCAGTCATTTGTTTTAATAGTTTCCAGGTCTGAACAGGCAGTGGAATGCAACTTAAGTACACTGAAATTAGGAAAACTTGAAGTACTAAGGTTGAAAATAAGGTTTTGCTCTCCTCAGGATGGTAATTTTGCAACTAATTCTTTCAAGTTTGTATAACTACAGATTCTGCTTCCTAGAACCAGTACACATTTAAATGCTCTCAGTCCATTTATTGTTAAACTTGGGTAGAGAGGCTATAAATATTCAATTAGAATAAAATGAAAATGGGAAAATGAAAAGAATATTTTATTCATCTATAATGTCTATTGATTTTTAAATAAGTAGGCATAATGTCTATTGATTTTATTTTTTTAAGCAGACTGTACCTAGCAATTTAAACATGCTGGACATAAATGCTGGGCAGCTTCTTACAGCATTGGGTGGGGGAGGGAATATGAGTTGAGTTGCTTTATCTTCATCTGAAAAATAACCCAACACCGTGTTAACAAAGCAGTGGACTTTCCCAGGGGCTCACCTGGTAAAGCTCACTACATCTGGCAAAATACTCTTAAAAATTTTTGTTGCCCAGCCTCTGATAGTTCTTGTGTCCAGGTGAGCCTAGGATTTTTCTTAAATAAATACTAAACTGACTTTTAAAATTGTTTCAAAGATAAATACTTCTATAAAAGTAAGTGATGTGCAGAAAATAAATATTCATTATTTAAGAAGCTACTGTGGAGTTAAAAACAGTGGAAATAAAGAGGTACACACTGTGACACACCTCTTTTTTTTAGTCATGTAAGTGAGAAAAGATAATTTGAGATGTTAAATGAAAATTGTCACTTAGCACATATGTAAATCTGGACTAACCCCAGGGACTGTACAGGTTTTGTTTTGGGTGTATGTGTATTATAGAAATCCCCCTATACCCAGTCATCTAATTGACTAAATGGTGGGTTTGCTTTCTGGTGTTAAAATTCTGAATTTAACAAATACAAAGTCGGCATTAGAAATAAATCTTTAATTCTCCAAAGTTTCTTTCCTCCGAAGTAAACTGAAATGCTTAAAATACAGTGGTGAATTTGGAGCAATGTTTCAGCTCCAAGAATAGGATTTAAATGGGAATCACCACCTTGACTTTTCTTTGCTGTGCTTTATATTTTGTGAGAAATGGAAAAGTGAAATATGTTAAAAGGGCTTTGAGCCTGTTGCAGTCAGACCACATTGGAACTATTTTATCAGTTTCTAAACTTTTTATTGAAATTAAATTTACCAGTTATCACAGAATTTAAATTTGGAGGAGAGTTAATGAAATTAATTTAATTTTTGTGTATGCACTGAATGATTTTACAGGATCACTTTAATGCTTTTACTAATCCTTTGTTCTGGCTGCTGAGGTTGCACTTCTGTTGTGAGAATTTGGGAGCACCAGTAGAGCTTGGGGTAGCACTGCCTGAGAGAAAACATTGTGGAAATCTGGATTAAGGAGTTGAACATCAAAGGGAAATAAACCAAAAATTTTCTTGATGAAGAAGATAAGTTACTCCAAGAAGCCTGGGTAGATTGTTGCTGTCAGGAAATGAAACCCTGAGTCATTTTTTGAAAGCTATTTAGTTTAGTTTTTCACAGATGGTCACTAAACTTCCATTTTTTTCATTATTTCTTTGCACATTAGTCCCTCTCAAAGAAAAATGTAGCAAGTTAAGTGAAAAGTCTCATAAGGTTTTTGGTTTTTTTCCCATTAGTTATCATCCTAAGGATTGTTTCATTGTCCACAGCAAACATCCTTTTTATATGAAGTCCTCTAATGCACATAGCAGCACATCAAAATTGTAACTTCTACTCTGAAAAAAGCTGTTAAGTTGGGGCTGGTTTTAGTGAGGCGGAATAGACAAAAGAAAATTACAACAAACTTCAAAAACAACAGTGGGAAAGCTTGTGCAGAGGTATATACCTGGTTTTTAGGTGCTCACACTACTTTTGTTCTTCAATATTTCGAAGCTTTTTGCCTGTTGGATAGTTTGCAGTTTCCGTGCTGCTTTTTCTTTCCAGTATGAGTAGCTTTTTTTGTAGCTTTTATGAAATATGTATCAGAGGAGCAGGGTCCTTTCTGATATTCGAGTTCTCCTATAGTACATTACAGACATCGAGTTAAAAACATTGTATTAAAGATTTTTTGGCTCCCCAGAAGCTATTCTGAGCTGAATGCTTTAATCATGCATTGAATTCAACCTGAAAGTGTGAACAAGGCCATTGATTAGTCTTGCAGTTTTGAGACCTGTCAAGTTGAGGAAAAGCCCCTTCCCAAATCCTCTGAAGAAAGAGACTGTTCAGTGACAATTGGTGATGAATTTTCAGGTCTTGTGAAGTCTTTGGAAATTTTTTCTGTACCCATAAATGCAAACAGGAATATACCTTAAAACCTGACTTTGAAGACAACAGCTGGATTAAAAAGAACATTGCAGTTTCTTCTAAAAGGAGTAGAGGATGAAGAGGAACATACAGAAGAGAAATTACAATGCAGGCAGTCCTGAGTACCTGCAAGGCTTTTCCTGGTGATGAAGTCAGTGTTTGTTCTAATTTGAAGTATGGTAAAGGACAGAAGGCAGAAGTTTTAGGTATTGATTAATATCTTTTGTCTTGATATATTTTCAGGAGAGTCCATATTTATAATTTAAATGCAACAGAAGAGAATCCTAGCCAGAACATGCCCTTGTAATAGAATCAGCTGTTTCTGTCAGTCCGTTACAGAGCCCACTAATCGCCCATCAGAACTAAAAGTCATTAGGCACAGTCTGCACTTTCTCAAATCTGTGCTTTGGGAGTGAGTGCCTGTATTTTACCACTACTCTAATTAGGGGTGAATTTCCCTTCACTCTGAAACAGATCTCTTGGCACCGAGTAAACCTGAATTATCTGACTATATTAAATATAGTGTTATTCATAAATAAATCTGTAAAAGATGCTTAGATGTATCCCATGTTTTTTCACAGGAGAAATCTGAGTGATCCAAAAACTTCAGTTCTTTTAACATTTGCAGAATTTAGGATAAACATGAAGGACAGGGCTGGATGTGGTTATTTAAGAATATGCCCAGGGATGAGGCTGGCCAGTTTCTGTGGTTTCCAGCTCACATGTCTTTCATTTTGAAAGCAATAGATGCTGCTTTTGTGAGATATGTTCTGTCTCTTCTTAGCCTGAAGTTTGTCTTACCTACACCAGTAGAAAACTTCCCCCACATTGGGTTTAATCTGTGAATTAATGCTGGGTTTGGCCTGGCACCACTTTGCAGTTTCCCATTTTATATTCCAACTTACAGCATTGTCACATTGTTAAACCCTTAAAGTTAATATAAGATTGTAATTTTAAAATTAGAGTTCAGTTGATGATTATTACAGTTCCATCTCACCAAAACTGAGAGGACCATTTAATTACTTTTTTCTAATGTATTTTTTTGTCTTTATGATTAATTTAAATATGCCTAAGAAGAAAAAAAAACAAAAACACCCAACTGGTTTGAAAGGATGTGTGAAAGATGATAGGAAAGCATGTTCCAATTTAATGTTTGGGTTTTTTCACTGAAATTATTGTTTTTCAGAACTAATAATAAAAGAGTTGAAATATAAAGGCTTTGTGTCATGCTAGGTGTGTAACCACCTTATATATCCAGGGAGTGAATATCTCCTCCTGTACTCATAATATGTGTAAATGTCAAATATCTGTGGCTTTTGGCATAAAAAAAGTATTTATTTTTGGGGAATGAAGCAACAGAGCCCTTTCTTTCATCATTTTTGTCAAGGGTTTATGTTCCAATGTGGAGCCCAGCAGGCATAAGCAATATCAGAGACTATTTACTTTTGAGGGCAGAAAGAGAAGTTAAAATTCTCTTGATGCTTACAAAGGTGTAAATACTGTCTGGCTCTGATTATTCCAAATTTTCGCATGGTGCTCAGCATGTGGATTTCTTCATTAAGTGGATGATGGCCTGTAACTGTTCCTTTGCAGAAAATGATCAGAGCACCCTGTCTGTCCCTCCTTCTGTGTTTTTGTGAGAAGCAGTGATTTGAGAGGGGCAGGCTGAAGTGCCTCATGTAGCTTAGCTAAGCAATGGAAAATTACATCTGCTTGTTCTGTAAATAATGTCCAGTCAGAGCAGATGTAATTAACTGCTGAACTTAATGGATGCCACGTGAGGTTACAGATGCTATCAGTCATAAACTAGATGAAGGCAAGGGAGCTTTATTTGCTTGGAATTCCTTTTAGGACTAATTACTAAATATCTTTAAAATTGATTGCTTATGCTTTCAATTTCTGAGAGTGTTTTCCCATATCTCTGTGGAATGGACTTGATGCAGCTTTAAGGAAGGATGGGAGACACCTTTATTGCTGAGGCTTTTTGAGGAACTAAAAGGTTTCTCTTCCCTGGAACTTTCAGAGCTTTACTATTAGGAAACTTGGCATTATTTTAGGGCTGGCCAAGCTGTCCAGCTGTCTGGCAACACTGGCCTGACACATTTTTCTTTTTGTCTAAATTAATTAAGAAATAGCCAATTGTAAAGATAAAATTCTGTTGATGTGTCACAAGTGCTGGCCTAACATTGACAAAGCAATTGGAGACATGGGGAATGCCTCTCAAAAGCAACCACCAAATTTAATTTCTGCCTGTTTGCTTTCAAACACTTTCCAGCTGGGGAGTCTGTGAGAAAGCAGCCTGGCAGACTTTGGACTGGTGGTAGAGACCTGTTGCTGACGTTAACACTGAACTGACCACGTGCCTTTTGTTGCTTCAGCTAGGTTATTGAAGAATGTCCAATTAATTTTAATATAACACCAATGTATTTCAATATAATCTTGGGGGTAATGTCTGATTTTCGTTCGTGGTCTGTGTTAACAGTGTATGGATATGAGCTGATGAGCCAGGCCTGAGGTGCTCATTGTTTTATATAATTTTTATGTAGGATAAACCAGAAAGATTCTGAACTCCTCAAAATTTTTTAGGGTTTGGTTATTCAGTTTTAAGGGATATTTAAAGAGTTTTATCAGTCAAATTGATTGCCAGGTAGCCTTGATGACAGTTAATTTGTCTAGAAATAACCTTTTAAGGAGTAGATTATGTGTACAGGAGAAATGTCAACTGACTTAATCATAGATTAATATTAGTATGAGCGTACAAGGGAGAGAATAAAACTGGATTTGTTTATTTGTAATGCTCTTGGCATTTTTAGCAGCTGTGACTGCTTCCTTGTGACCATTGCATGCCCAGTCTTGAAGGAATTTTTGGTGCAAGTCAAGACAGAGTAATTTTGAGAGTGGTTTCTAACAATAGCATTACAGCTGCAGTCCTGTACGCCTCCGAGATGAGACTCTTTCCTGCATTTTCTAAAATTTTGCAGAATGTGACCTTTTGACTTAAATTTCTGAAACTGGCGCCGTCTGGCAAAATGAAAGAGAATTTTGAACAGTTGCTCCCATTATTTGGGATGACTGTTCAGGGCTGGACAGGCTCTTTCACACATCAGGAATCTGCTTCATGGCCTTGTAAAACTAGAATTAAGTAATGAGAAAGATTAATGAGCTGTCTAAGCTGTGTGCTTTATTACTCAGTATTCCTTTGCCTTTAGGCCAATTTGTGCAAAAATATGTAAGGAAGGTTTGGAGCATTTATTATTGGTGTTATTTCTCAGGTTTTAAAGTATAACCTTTCATTTACAGAGGACTACCATCCTTTGTAAATAAAGTGTCTCACTTTTTATTTTGTTGTTACATACACACATTTTGGGTTGCTGCTATTGTTTGATTTGTGGAATAATTTATTTTAATGGTCTTCTGGAGCTACTGCTGTTGGAGTTTATGGATTGTCTGTTAGGAGAGTAAATTCATAGTTTTTCTTTTGCTCTCCTGTTTTTTTTTTCTATGCTTCTGCACCACATCTAGGACTTTGGTTGCAAAATTCAATCTGTAATATTTAAATTTAGTTCCTCCTGCTAGTGGAATTACACCTTAAAAACATTGTCTCTTATGCGCTCTGTGACATTTAAAAGTAAGTTTGGCAAGTGTACTTGAAGAGAGCTGCTTCTATGATTGGTCTAAAAAAAGACTTGAGGATAACAAGTTAATAGTAATTTAGTGTGCTGATTCTAAGGATTGAACAGCTGAGTTATGTACCCTTGTTATTGTGACCAGAGTTCTTAGAGGTTGTCTTGATTTTCAGAAACAACTCTCTGTTTAACCACAGCTAAAAAGCTTGAGATCGAATGTAAAACTAGGAATTGTCTTTATTATGGGGATAAAGAGACTTCTGCTTGACTGAGGGCATGAAGCCAGAGTGACCCTGTGCTCCTGGTCCTGAGAAACAGAGACAGGAATGAATGCTGTGGAGGAAATGGGAGCTGAGGGATGCGAGTTGTGAGGGATGTGTGGGTGCCATCCTGCCTTGGGCTGGGGTGCCACAGAGCTGTGGCAGCTGTGGAAAAGCTGTGGCTTTTCCTGGGGCTGGGCAGCTCTCCCTTCATCCCTTGGGAATGTGGTTTGCATCCTTTGTTTTTACTGTCATTTGCCAGTCCAAGCCAGGACATGTGTTTTCAGTCCTATTTGTTGCCATGAGCAGCGGCCCATGGTGTGCACCGTGTAATGTTGTATTTTGGGCTGGAAAACATGATGTAATGTACAAAATATGGTGTAGACACTCATACTCCAGCTTACTAAAATACATATGTATTATATATATATACACTTGGGAGTGGGCACTGAAAATATTCTGAGGAAAGTGTGAATTCTTGTCTGTTTTGAGATGTATTCTGGAATTATTTTAGGTCACGTAACCAAAATCCATAATCTTATGGAAAGCCCTGAGGTTAAGTGATATGAAAGGTTAGTGGGAAGCTTCTGGTTATATATATTCTTGACAGGTTAATGCACAGATGTGACCTGGATCCTTAGATTTGCTTACCAAGGAACAAGTTTCTTTTTCCCAGTCAGAAGGGCCAGTGGGAGAGGGAAAATAATTTGCTGTGTTTGAAAATTTTACTTAAAGTTTAAAGGGCTTTTAGCTTTATTTCCTTCTGCAATAACTCTAATTTGAAATAAATCCAAAGGCTTTTTATTTTGCTGACTAGTAAGGGATTTCTAAGCTGAAGAGAAAAGAAAGGCTGGAAGATCTAAAAGCATGAAATGCATCATTGGCTGATTCGTGACCTGTGGGTTGAAAGACTGAAATATACTGAATATTTAGAGAAACAGGGCTGCCGGTTAGTTAAACAGCTGAGGGTTTTTTCCCCATTTGGTTTTACATGTTAGAATAGTTGCAAATGGCATTTTTGTTGTCATGCAACTTCTGTTGAGGTAGAAATTGAATAGAAACAATAACTTTATTTTGCTTTGAACTTGTAGTATATTTAGGGTAGCACAGAGTGAACAGATACACTGTTGACTATTCTGGTGTCACACGCATTTTTCTGGAGGCTGCGGCACTTCACCACCGTGAAGGTGAGATTTCTTAGGAAAGGGTGGTTCCAGACAGTTTGGCTGGTACTGGGAATATGGGAGGATGCTCTGGGACTAAGTTATCCATGGCATTTCAGAATTTGTATGATGGCAGACATAAATTCAGTAGAGTGTGAAGAAAGGTCTGGGAATTAAATCTGTGTCCTCTGAATATTTTGAATGGTATTGGCAAGAGGCTGGGTATTCGTTTTCTGTATTTTAAGTATCTCTGTAGCTAAGCAGATGATCTAACAGTATGATCCTGAATTTAGTTTCTAAAAAGTCAGTAAATTATAGAAAATATCTGCGGCATATTCCATAGGTTCATCTGACCTTCAGTACAGATACGGTTTTAGTGTTGCTGTTTAAAATTCTCCACTGATGAGTTTGGGAAACAAGTTCAGATGTAATCATTTCTAGACAGAGAAATTGAGAAGCGCTGTTTTTAATAACCATTTACAGTGATATGGTGAAAAGAAGGAAATTATTTTTCCTGACAGATTCTGATAGGAGAAAGAAAAGCTTAGCATGGGGCAATTTTTTTTTTTTTCTTAATCACCATGAAAAATTCCTTCCCGTTAATCTGATGGATGGATTACAGTTTGTCCTTGCACGGCCAGTTTGTACTTTCCATCAGAATTGGAGATTCCAACCCTCATTATATCATTTCTGTAATGCAAATGGTTATGTATAGAAGGAGATTTAATTAATCCCCTGCTGGTTGGTAGTATACCCTAAAGCAAACATAGCAAAGGAAAAAAAATTAAAACAAGAGTGCATGGTACCAGGTCACTGACTGTCAGTGGAATTTCATCATCTGTGAAATATTAACTTATTAACCAAAATGTATTTACTCTTATATCTGTAAAAATATTTGTTTATTGTCCCAACTGGTATGATAGTGAGCTACCTTGCAAGGGAGCCAAGGTCAAAAGCAATCTCAGGAATCATGCTGTCTGCTCTGGCAAAAATATGGAACATCCTGTGTGGTGATGGTTCTCATTTTAATGTGCAAGGACTCCATTTAAGCTGCCATCAGTGCAGGCTCCAGCATCCAACTTTGCCTGTGGGTCTGTGCCATATGCGCAGATACATATTCAAGGACAAATTACAAGACTGAGAGAAAGTGACAAATTTGAGTGATGGGTTCCTGTTTTTTCACACTTTTATAACATAACGTATCTGCTGGAACGATGTGGGCTGTATTGTAGGTCAATGAACAAATAGATTTCCAGACTTTATTTCCACTCCATATTGTGTGCACACACCTATGCAAAAAACCAGAACTCTTCCTGCTGCCTGAAACATTCCTGATTTCAGATGCAGTTTCTGAATATAAGAAAACACAACTGAATAAATTTTTCAGTATCTATGTACTAAGCAATATAATTTACAAACAGAAAATTGATCTTTAAAATGGCTGGTATTTTTTCTCCTTTAGCCTCCTAGCTGCCTACAAAATGAGGATCGAGTCTTTATTGTGAAACCTCTTCTGTAGCATGATATGGTGTCCAACTGATTTTATAGCCTCATGATTGAGGTGATGAACTTAAGATAAAAGGAAATATAAGGAACTCTTTTGAAGACAGATGTTTGAATCAGCTTTTTATAAATTCCGTGATGCTGAATTTTTTTCCCAAGGTTCCTTTTTAACTGCTTGTCTGAAAATCTGCTGCTTCTTTTGTCATGTAGAGATCAAGTTGCATGTTTAATAATTATGCCTTGAAATGTGGAACTGCTACAAAAAATTAACTTTGAGAACAGTCTGTTCTTGTCATTTGGATACTGCAAGATTTAATACACTCCTTATTTTTTAGGATCTATGAAAGTAGTTCTTTATTTCCACTTCTGAAAGTTTTTGTGAATAATGTGCACCAATATTTTAAAACGTTCTTATGCTATTTATCACTTCATATAAATCAAATATAAATGTAAGCCTCTGTTTTGAGGGTTATATTGTTGACCTAGAGAGCAGGTGGCATGGAGGCTGGCTGGAATAATAATGGTAATATAAATATAGCTACTGGCAGCACAAGTGCTCAGGGAGGCAGATGTCGGAAGGGGCAGTTTGGAATCTTGCAGGTTCATGTGTTGTTCTCATCAGATGGGTGGTCTTTAATGAAAAATGTCCTTCAGGATGAACTAGCATATTGAATGGATTACAGCTGCACCCTGTAAATAGTGTTTCAGACCAAGTAGTCACAGCTCAGCACTCTTTTATTAGTTATCTCACCTCTTAAAATGTGATTTACTTTTTCAGGATACATGGATATGTAATGCCAAACTCCTTTGTGGTGTGAGTGGAAACCTGTTAAATCATGCCACCTACCTCATAATTTACTAACTAACACATTTAATCTCTACTATAAATGATAGTTTTTATGATTCTGAGTAGACTTTAACTTTTATAGGGTTCTTGTGAAATGCTGTTGGATTTTCCTCTTCCATTTTTCATATTTATTGAGTGATTGTTTTTGTAGTGCTCCTTCACACGTTTGAAATCACCCTGTCCTTTTAAGATACAGACTCTCAGTTGGTCCCATTGCACACACTGAAGTGTTGAGCTGTCTTAAGACTCAGCTGAGTGTATCTCCATCTCTGGGAGGCATTTTCATTGTCCACTTCATCCCCTGGAGCCCTGCAGCGTTCTCCTGGCAGTGGGCATCCTCCAATAGGAAATGGCTCAGCCGTTGGCTGCAATCTGCTCCCTCCTTCCCATCTCCAGGCGTTTTCTCTCTGGGATGTGACTTTTTCATACACAAACTCCCTGGTGATTTGGGAAAAGCAAATCCTAATTACACTGCTCATGGTTGTGTATGTCCAGCCCTGGTGCTTGGCCCCACTGTTCATGGTGTGTTTTGGGGGATTAGAGGGAGTGTTACCAACTTTGGGGAGGAAGAAGAGGGCAGAGAGCTGGGAGGGTGCACTGTCATTTCTCCAGAGGATTGGGAAAGTGCTGCAGAGGCCAAGACGTGGTGGGCTGTGTGGCTGTTAGGGTTTGTGAAGGGGATTTTAAGACTAACATGAAATGAGGCATAGTGGAACAAGAGGTATAAAAATTGATTGTTTTGACTGTGCTCTTCGTTGTCAAGACCACAGTGATATTAAATGTGAACTACTGCCTATTGATTCCACAGCTGCACTGTGTTTGTCAAGGTGGAGGTGCAGAATGAAGACAATTCCTACATGGATAGGATAATATTTCAATTGCATTGAGATGTCATCTGCTAGGACTTTGTTCCTTCCTTATTTGGAAACTCATTTTCCAAGGGATGCTTTCAGGAACAAAGCCCCAGGCAGTCCTCCTAACCTTGCATGCATTTAGTCCTGAATTACCTACATTATAGAAAGTATTAAAGGTCACATTGTTTGAGCAAAGCAAGCATTCTGTAAAGGAAAGGATTTGTCCATTCCTGTTCCTGGACCATGTTTCTTGTGATGTATGTCTGGTAATTACAAGACACAATTACCAGAGCTGGGCTGCTGCAAGGGAGTGTTCTCTCTTTAAATGACTTTTCAGCTCTAATGACTAGAGCAAAGCTTGTAAAAATGAACCCTCGAAGTTCAAAAACTAGAAGGTAGTTAGAGAGATTTAAAGGTCACTGTTTTGCTTTTTCATCCAGTACTATGAAATTCCAGAGCTTTATACATACATTCTAAAAATTTCTGGAGTTACTGTGTTGAAATAAACAAATACATCACTTGAATAGAAAAAGTGCCTTCTGCCAAGAGGTGCCATCTTCTTTAAAAAGCATAAATTAAATACAGCTGCTCATATGATGAAAGAGATGTATATCATGTCTAAATAACACACTATCCACAGAAGCAGAATAACATATAATACCTATATCTTATCTGTTTTTTTATTCATTTGCAGTAGCAAAGTCCTTTCTACGTAGGCTTCACAGTTGGAAACTAATTCTTTCTAACAAATGAGAGTGGAAGAATTACCTTTTTTAGAATATAAACCACACAACCTGTTATGGATGCTAATGGTTTATTATCTTACGCACTTGAAGTGTTTTGATTAGATCTTGACAAGTTTGTCTGACGACAGGAATTTATTTCTTGATGCTGTAAGCTGTCAGCCTTGTGATAATTCACACATGGAATTTGCTTGGTACTGTTAAACTGTAGTGGAATTTCAAATTGTGGACAACTCGTACTTGAAAAGAATAATGGCATATAAGAGTTATTTATTTATTAGTTATTAGTGGCTGTAACTTAATGGTATCTTTGAAAAACTTTAAGCCAAATCCCATGTATTACTGATCAGACCAGTCACTGTCTGTCAATCACATTGTTAGTCATGTCAGTCAGCACAAACACTGTAGCTAAAGATGCAAAAGAGATTACCTTACAAGTTTGATTTTCTTTTCTATTCATTTTTTT
>VZTB01010937.1:111337-232344 GCA_013397245.1 Thryothorus ludovicianus
GGACGGTGCCGGGGATGGACAGTGCCGGGGGTGGGCAGTGCCAAAGCAGGGCAGTGCCGAGGATGGACGGTGCCGGGGGTGGGCAGTGCCGGGGGTGGACAGTGCCGGGGATGGACAGTGCCGGGGGATGTGCTGTGTCCAGCAGTGCCCGTGCCTGGGGATGCCCCCGGGTTATCGACTGCAATAGAAACCACAAAATCTCCAAAATCCCCCGTCTGCCTTTGCTTGTGCTGCTGAAACACAAAATGCTGCTGAGAAGTGGAAGTTGTGTTTGGCCTCGAATTTTTTGTGATAATACAAAACACCACTAAAGTGTGTAGTGTATGTCTAAAAAAACCCACCCAAATCGCCCCCAAAATCCACTCTATGGCATTAATTCTTCCTTTTGGTAAGAGTGTGAGACCATACTGCAGCAGTTGCAGGCACACCACGTTTCACACTTCTGGAAGTGGTTCGGTCTGATGCTGATGAGGTATGTAGGACAGAATTAATTACTGCCTTATCTGTGCTCAGGCTTGAATTTCAAAGTTATGTTTGCTCTGTTGAGCGCTTAGGATTTTTTGCCTCCAAAGGCAATGATTGTTTAGGCAAAACGAGCAACTTTTGTACCCCAGACTGTGCATTGTAAATGTGCAGCAGCAGAGCTGTGCAGTTCTGCACTGAGCATGTGCTGGGAAATGGCCAGCTCTTTATTCATTCAACCTCAGACATTTATTGATAAATAAATTAGTATAATAAATATATAATAAAAAAGTAAAATTAACTCAAGGTTTTCATTCTTATTTTTTTCCAGAAAGAGCTCAGTCTCCCCAGAAGAGGAAGCTTGTAAGTATAATTACTCTTTATTCATCCCTTGGTTTGTTTTGAACATATATAGCTGTTCAGTTGTGGAAGTAATTTAGACGGGCAGATGCTCTGTTTTCTCTGTTAAGCATTTTCAAGAATCTGTCGTGGGCTTGGAAACAGCTCACTTGGATTTCTCTGAGACTGAAGCCTCTATTCATTTCCTTAAGTGTAGCAGGAAAAGCAGTGCTGGTGTAAGCTTACATCTAATTACCAGCTTGAGCTGATCCTGACGTGGAAGTAGCTGTGGTGTTGAGTGTTCCCACTCCGACACGGCTGAAGTGACTCCAGAGGAGTCACTGATAATTTATGTGATATGGACAACTTTGATCATTGCCCTTTCAAACAGTCTGTTGACAGAAGTCCAAGCACACGGCTCCTGGGCCACACAGGTCAGGTGTTTGTGGAGCAGGCAGCCTGATAGAGGTATCTCAATAAAGTAGTGCATGTCAGGCAAAGTAGGCTTTTAAAACTGTGATTTAAACAAACAGCAAATTTTTTTAATGCATTATGATGCTTAAAAGAATTTTAGCGAACTAACTTGTGTTTCAGTGGTATTATGAGAGCTTAGCTTCTGCTATGCTTACAGATTTATGGTGGAAGAAATTGCATTATTGATTGCATTATATAAAAGAGAAAGCTTTTGTACTGCCTGCTATTGCATTATGATTTAAAATTGTTTCCCAAAGCTTGTGGACTACAGACATGAAGCTCACAAAAGCTTATAACCTTTCTTCCTCAGGTTTCTGGTTCTAATGAGAAATGATTTTCAGTCTCTCAGTGTAAGCTATCCCCTTTGTATAAGAAACAGTGTTTGGAAAATGCTGTGTAGAGCTAGTGATTCAGGGCTGAACAATACAGAGGATCAAAAGGTCTTTTTTTAAAAGTGGGGCATGACCAGACCTTTTTGTTTAGTTCATATGACAATGATAAACCAGTCAGGGAGTTATTTAAAGAACATGAAGCACTGACTGGTTTTGGGTTTTTTTTAACCAATATGCCTCAAAGGCTGGCTTAACTAGATTTGAGAGATTTCTAAGACAGGTGGTGTTCATAATTTGAAGATTATGAAGGTTCTTTGATAAAATGGTGGAGCAGTGAGTTACCAGTAAGTTTTTTGTTTAATATGACTTAGATATTTTTGCACAAAACTTTTGGAATTGAAATTGAGGATGCCAGAGATATTCCAGCTTATTCCAGCATGGAGGTGGGTATGACACAAGACTACTTACATATTTTCATTTGAGGTATCTGAGTTACAAATGAAGTGCTTCAGATGTGTAGAGTTTTAGTAACAGGTAACTAAACCAAATGACTGAATATTTTATTTCTGTATTACCTAACTCCTGCAATTTTCATTACTTCACTTTAGTTTTCTTCCACAAGTGAGTGCCTTTTAAGCTGTCACTATGTGAGGAAATTTAGCAACCTGTGTCAAGAAGACCCAGGCCATAAATTTTAAGCACAAGGCTGCAGCTATTAATGAGACTAAAAATCTATGAAGAATTGAAATGTCTTAGTTGCCTGTGTTATCTAGCTGATTATTTGATTGTAGTTTCTGGAATTACAGATTCTATAGTCTGTATTTATACAGACTATGTTATATAGAATCTATAGATTCTATATTCTATACCAAGTGTAGTCCAGAACCAAGGGATGTCTTGTTGTTTGAGAACTTTTAACTGTTCATGATGTCAGTAGTGCATTGTGGCTGGTGTAGAGCTGTGTTGATGCTGTACTGTCAAATGTACAGGATCACTGAATAGGCTCTTGTGAGGTTGATCTGCATGATTTTGCTTATCCCAATATCAGAGTGCTTACTTGGTTAAAAAAAAATCCTCTTAGTTTTTGAATTAAAAGTTTTGAATAGAGAAATTTATATCAAGGGAATAATGGTAATATATGCTTGTAATATAAGGTAAAAATATAATTATACTGTGGATAAATTTGTTCAACTGCCCTGTCAAAAAGGGTGGCATTACAACTGTAGGCAGTTCTCAGTTCTTCTGGAGGCATTTCCTCTGCTGGAATCAACTAACAATGAACATCATAAGCAAAAATAAATTCTGAAAATAAAATTTATTCTGAAAAGTTGCTGTTGTTCTGTGGCTGATGAGCAGGGGTGGTTAAGGGTGTAGCCGTGTCCTGATTCACTGAACTGTCAGTCACTGACTTTTATTCACCGACAGAAGCAGAAGCAGGAATGGACAGGAGGATGAAGTACCTGGCTTGGAGCCAGAAACCCTCAAGAGGTGCATCCATTTTCTGCACAAACTCCAGCCTTTGTAGCAGTTCAGTAGCAATTGAATTATATACAAAAATCAGCCACTCAGCATTTTTTGGTGTGCTAGTCTGGAGATTGAGGTGCACTTCTGTAAAAAAAAAAAAAATCATATTTAGAAAGGCAGTAATTATTTCCAACCTGCCAGAAAGAGAAGGGGGACTTGACTATTGCTGCTGGTTTGGTGATTGCTTTGCTGGATTGAGTTAGAAAGGTTTTAGCCTGTGGCTCAGCTCAGGTGTTTGTCATTGCTGAATGGAAAAAGATGAACAATTACTGACAATGCTTATAACTTTTTTCTTTGTTTGACTCTCAATACTTCATATTTCCTGGGTCAGTATGAGTAATCTCTATTTTATTGCAAGAACTGGTTATAAGCAGGGACAACAACAGTTGCTGGGCTTATTTGTGCTAAGGAAAAGGAGTGGAGTTACATGTCTCACTGTTTTTGTCAGGGGAGCATGAGAAATTTTGTCACCTACAGAACGTCTTGGGTGGGAGATGAAGAGAATGAATGGTGGGATAGAGCCTGTGAAGTCTGCTGATGAGTGTTGATTACTGTTTCTATATTAGCAGAAGGAAACGCAGGCACTCTGTAAAGGATGGCTTTGTACTTGGGTATCTTGCAATCCTAATTTTGAAATAATCAGCACAGAGTGAGCAGACATGTAAAACAGATGGGGGAATTGTATGCAGGGTGACATTAAGAGAAAGGCCTGATAATTTAGATACCATTTTGTTGTTAATGTGCTTAAAGTGTTTGTGTTTCTATAGGGGGTTATGTTTAATGCACTAAAGGAGATGATATTCAACTGAGTTGTAGGCTGCTGAGAGACTGAATAGTTAGAGAACAGGGATAAGTAGTTATATTTTGTCTCTAGTGTGGTTCAATAATCAGGGTTCAAAGTTTTCCTTTAATGAATTATGCATATAAATGTATTGGTTATGTTTTTCCCCATGCTTTGTTCACAAAAGAAGTAATTACCATTCATGAATATTTTCTTTAGTTTCAAATAGCGAATGTGGAGTGATAGACTCAAACTTTGATCTCCAGCCTATTAGTCGAAGTGGTTTAATTATTTTCAGCCATTATCCTGTTCTGTTCTCTGTACAGAGATTGGTTTTTGTATTGCTGGCTGCGGCTTTCACATGGTTTTGATGTGCACCTGCACGTGAATCGCAGCAGAGACATTCCAGACTTGAAAGGTGGGGACTTGGCAGCAGGAGCATCCCGTGGTGAAGCACCTCTGTGTGTTCGTGTGTTCAAGGGCAGTTCAGCACCCAGATCAGGCTGCAAACTGCATTTCCTTGTGGCTGCAGGATGCCCAGCACCAGCCTGCAGCTCACTATTGCTTCTGCTTGCCTCCTTGGCTGAGCAGTAGTCACTAAATCCAGATGGGGTTGCCCTTGAGCCATCTGGTTTCTTGTTCAGTACCCCAATAGTAATAAATTAATAATAAATTCAGTTCTTTATAGCATGAGCCTTATTGACCTGTTCAGGCTCTGTAATGAAAAATGTGGGTTTATGTGTTAAATCCTCATGGTTTCTAAGGCAGGGTTCATGATGTGGGTTGCTGTAATTTTTGTGCTATCTAAATGTAAAATTTTCTAAAAAGAAAATACGGCTTTCCCATATTATATCCACATTTGAAAAGAGTAATTTCCTCAGCAAACTGAATTTGCTAAACCAGTTTCTAACTTCAGCTGTAAGGTTATTTTGGTTAATTATTTCCTGCTATCAACCATCTGTATCAAATATACTTTAAAAGGCTGTAAACAAATGGAAAAAGAAAATGAAGGCATAAGAGACATGAAAAAATAGTTTAAATCCAGAATATATCCAGTAAAAATACACATTTATATGAACCAAATATTACAGATTGTTGTTTTGATAGTGATTGGTGCTGATAAAGAGTAGTATTTACCTGAAATTTTTATGTCGATCTCTGAAATATGGTAAGCAACATAAAAGTGTTTGCTGGAGATATGTACAAGCCTTTTATGGTGGTCTTTATTCCTTCTAATCACTTTTTAAGGCAGCTTATGTCCCCTGTGGGACTTGTTTTCTCTCATTCTCTCCCTCCTTTTCTGCACTACCATTCCACTTTAAACCTCTGAAGATTCTTAATTTCTGCTGCCCTAGACATTTCTGAGGGGGTTTCATTAAACAAGTCTTCATCATAATTTGTTAAACTTACCCTCAGCTTCTCGACAGTAAAATAACACACAAACACACAAAGGAATGTCTTAAAGGGATATGCTGAACTACTTGTATTCTTTTTAATGTTTAGACCTTGGGAACAATACGAAGTTTGATGGCAGGAATGAAAATTTCTGGCTTTTAGTGCTGGTTTACGTCTTTGTACTGCCATGCTCAGGTGCTGTGGGAATTTCCTCTGTATCTGCAGAGAAATGGAGTATATAATTCAGTTTCTGCTCGTCCTGGCGGGTGAGTGCTTCTGCTGGTGATGGATCGATGCTGTTTCCCTGCCAGGAGCAAGTGCCATTGTCCCAGGAGTGGGAAAGCCAAAGTGCAGGAAGTAGATGAAAAATGGTTCTGAAAAGGAGTAGGGAATTTTGCTGCTTTTTCACTCTGTTCTGATTTGGATCTGGAAATAAAGTAAGAAATAATGCCTCCAGTCAATGCATTCTGCTTGTGGTGCTTTATAGAGATGGGGAGAGAAAGAGGTGCACTCTTCTGACCACCCCATCCTTCTCTGAGCACGCAGAAGCAGCTCACAAGCAGTAGGTCAAAAATAACCTGCTTAAACTGATCCATGGGGCTGGTTCTGGAGGTGGAGTGTGCCAAATTATTCTTGTGGGGCTCCACAGCAGTGCTGCTATTCCTGTATTAGACTTTAAAAATAATTTGAAATCATTGTTTCTTTAAAAGAAGTGATTTGGTGAATCAGGGGTATTTTAGTGTTATGTATAGGCTGTAATCTCAGAGACAAAGAATTTATGGAGGTTTTCACCAAGGATTTAAAAGTGGAAAAAGTATTTTGCAGAGTTTTTATTGTCAAGTTTCCACTACTTAATCCAGGCTCTCATTTAATAAGTACAATAGAATTGTACGTAGCATACCAAATTTGTATTTTTTGTTGCTTGCTGTGCTGTCTTACCCCAGAGGCACAGTGTGGGGGGCAGGGGCTTTGGCTGTGTTAGGAACAGCCACCCCAGCCCTTCCTCCTCAGCCTGGCACTCTGCTTTCCAAATTGCTGAGAGATTGGGATTTTGTAGTGTGGGGCTGCGATCAGGATCAGGGGAGCGTCTGAAGATCGGAGTTGCCACCTGCAATTTGACTTGATGAGTACTTGTGAATGGCAGCCTAAATACAGCCTGTAGCACTTTTAAGCCTGTCAAACATATATATATATGGAATATTTTTTTGGGGAAAGTAACATTCTTACAAATTAAAAAATGTTGGACATCATTGGGGGCAGTTTTAATAGCGCAGAATTGATTTTGAGCGGATTGAAATCGCTGTTTGCGAGCAGAAGTGTAAAGGGAACATTTCCTGATGGTGAAAGGTGTTCCCCCTTCCGCCCCTGCAGCCTCCGGCTCCCCGGGCTGCTGTGAGCGCTGCTGCCCTGTTCTCGGTGCTGGAATCCATAAAGTCTGTGTCGGGAGCACAGCTTGGCAGTCACGGGGAGAGGTTTTAGGCTGCAAGTTGTGCGTGTAGTCGGGGGGATTGATTTCCGAGGGCTGGTTCACGTGTCCGCGCCGGCCGGAGCAGCTGCTCCCCTCACGCCGCCGGGGCTCCGGCTGTGGGCGCTCCCCGGCGCTGCCGCCGTACGGGTCCCGGGCTGCTCCGGGAGAGCCCTGACACGGCTCTGCCATCTCCCCNAATTATTATTATTTTTAAAATATAAATAATGAAGTTTTTGACGTGAGCTGTGTGATTAATCTGGAGCGTTCCTGAACTCCCGAGGTGTCTCTGACACTGGGGGTGTGTGAAGAGCTCGGGATTGCACTGATTGTTCTGTGCTCTGCGTTGGAGTGATAACAGTGGCCTCTCCTTCCCGGCCCTAAGCCTCTTATGCTGGGAAGAGGCAGATCAGTGTATCAGCANCCAGAGGCACAGTGTGGGGGGCAGGGGCTTTGGCTGTGTTAGGAACAGCCACCCCAGCCCTTCCTCCTCAGCCTGGCACTCTGTTTTCCAAATTGCTGAGAGATTGGGATTTTGTAGTGTGGGGCTGCGATCAGGATCAGGGGAGCGTCTGAAGATCGGAGTTGCCACCTGCAGTTTGACTTGATTGATGAGTACTTGTGAATGGCAGCCTAAATACAGCCTGTAGCACTTTTAAGCCTGTCAAACATATATATATATGGAATATTTTTTTGGGGAAAGTAACATTCTTACAAATTAAAAAATGTTGGACATCATTGGGGGCAGTTTTAATAGCGCAGAATTGATTTTGAGCGGATTGAAATCGCTGTTTGCGAGCAGAAGTGTAAAGGGAACATTTCCTGATGGTGAAAGGTGTTCCCCCTTCCGCCCCTGCAGCCTCCGGCTCCCCGGGCTGCTGTGAGCGCTGCTGCCCTGTTCTCGGTGCTGGAATCCATAAAGTCTGTGTCGGGAGCACAGCTTGGCAGTCACGGGGAGAGGTTTTAGGCTGCAAGTTGTGCGTGTAGTCGGGGGGATTGATTTCCGAGGGCTGGTTCACGTGTCCGCGCCGGCCGGAGCAGCTGCTCCCCTCACGCCGCCGGGGCTCCGGCTGTGGGCGCTCCCCGGCGCTGCCGCCGTACGGGTCCCGGGCTGCTCCGGGAGAGCCCTGACACGGCTCTGCCATCTCCCCCTGGGACTGTCCGCTGTCCCTCGGCTCTGTCGGGAGCTGCTCCTGCTGCTGGCAGCCCGGGGCTGGCGGCGGAGCGTGGCAGGGCCTGGCGCTGTGACGGGTCAGACGGGGCTCTGTGTCCTGCGCTTGTGGAACCTTCCTGTCCTTCTGCCGGGCCCCTTTCGCCGGATGCTGCGAACAGACTCACAGAAGATTTTTTTAATCTGATAATTATTATTATTTTTAAAATATAAATAATGAAGTTTTTGACGTGAGCTGTGTGATTAATCTGGAGCGTTCCTGAACTCCCGAGGTGTCTCTGACACTGGGGGTGTGTGAAGAGCTCGGGATTGCACTGATTGTTCTGTGCTCTGCGTTGGAGTGATAACAGTGGCCTCTCCTTCCCGGCCCTAAGCCTCTTATGCTGGGAAGAGGCAGATCAGTGTATCAGCACAATGATGAAGCGGAGGAAACAGAGGCTTGGAGCCCCATCTCTGCGGATCCAGTAAGGACTGTTGTGGAAAATAAATTGCACTTAATCGTTTCAAATTGAAGCTATGAAGAAGAAAAACCAGCCAGAGTTTTCTGTGGCTGATAGACATTGCTTTGATTTGTTAGAACTTTCTTTATCTGTTGTGCTTATTTGGCTGTACGCAAAATTTCATTTTGGAAGCTTTATTATTTTACTATTGTGGAGTATTAGCCATGAAGTATAGCCATAAAAAGCAACGTTTCAATGTTTTTAGCTGGGATACATTGTGGGTAGGTTTTGTCCCAAGCATTAGTGTAGTAAAACTTTACTGCTGGAACTCTGTCTTTCTAGTTTGATCATTCTTCAGATTTAAAAAGCACTTTTAATAATCTGTCAGAAAGCTGTCACAGGGTTAAAATATTCAGAAACCTTTGCTACCTTTGCCATCTTATAGAATTAAGAATGCTATTGAAAACTTCTAGATTTGAGGCAAGAAGTCTTAACTTCTGCACGTATTTCTACAAAATAGAATTTTAACAAGTATTTCCTTTTCAATACCTGTGTCCCTTATAAATGCTTTAAAATCTAATAATTGAAACTGCTATTTATGATGTTCATAATTATATTTATTATTTCTATTAGGTAAAATTAAGGAAATTGTATATTTCATACTGTGTTCATAAGTAGAGGAGGTGAAAAGAATCTATCATGTAGTCAGTGGAGGGAGGAGCAGGGTAAAAGGCAGGCTTAACCTTTTCTGTCTGCAGACTGTAAAGCTCATCAGCTGTTTAAGCAGAGATTGCTGGTGGGGAGGATTTCCAGCTTGTAAAGGTTGCTTTACTGATAAGTATTTGTATTCATCAGGAAATTTAAAGCTAGGAACATGGACAAACATGCTTGACTTCAGGACTCTTAAGTGAAAAATATCCAAATCCTAAACAAAACTGAAGCATGCCTCAAATTTCAATTTTACTCACTTTTGTGTTTCAATATGGTAAATAGAAACTTTTTTCAGCCCTCAGTCAAAAACCAAAGTTATAGATGTAAGAATACAGTGAGAACTAATTTGTATTCTAACACATAAGCACATTTTGTAATAGCAATAATTGTAAGTTACCTTTTACTTTATTTCTAGTGAAGGACATCTCATCGTGTATAGTTCCCCAAAGTAGGTGTTAGAACCTCTGCTCTGTGTTCATGCACAAGTCTGTTTGCAGCTTTTTGAAAAGCAGCTACTTTGAGACCTTTTCTGTGCCCCGTGTGAATACAAATGTGCCTTGGCTGCTGACCCTGCCAAAGCAGGATAGTTCACAGAGCTGGGCACCCTCAGCTGCAATCTTGATGCTACCATGGATGTGCTGTGGACGTGTCACTTAACCTCTTCGTGCCTCAGTTTCCCCACTGCTAAAATTAGAATAAAGCCATATTGCAGTGCTGCTTTCAGGCTTAATTAGTTGTTGCTCTAAAACAACTGCCACTGCTAAATGTTGTTTTTTAGTTAATGGTTTGTGTAATTCATATTTTCACAGTTGTGTGTTTTGATTATTGCCACAGCCGTGGCATGGAACCATGGCTCTCAAATTGTGAAGGCAGTGATAGAAATGGTCTATGTTTGCTGCTGGTGCCATTATCAATTTGTTCTTTTTCCTCAATTAAACATTTTATATTAGAGATTGACAACAGTGTGTAGTCCAGAAAGCCTGGAAATCGCTGCAAGAAAGGATTTGGATAATTCCAGATTGGAGGATTTTTGTAGTGGAAAAATAACATTGAAGAGATATTAAATTGACTGAAAAAATACATTTTAGTTTGGATGATAATGGGAAGGAATGACTTTTGATTACTTAGTTTATTGCATTTGTTTAGAAGATATAACTTGTATTTTGGAATTATCTTTTTTCTTTATTGAAACAGAAGATGTGATATTGACCCTGATTTTTTTTTTTCTACTGTGGTACCTTGTCAGAATCTCCTCTCCTTTGTTCTCCCACTTCCGAGGAAATGATGTTCATCAGCACATGTTCTCTCCTACATCTGCTCCAGGTCTGCAGCATCTTAAATTCCCATTTAGTGCTGACTGTGCACTTGTCACTTCTCCTCTAGTATTTTACCTGAACTCACAAGCCCAGAGCAATCCATCTAGTCCGTGCTACAGCCATCCTTTCCAGTGGAGGTAAGGAGAGGTATCAACTAGGAATTTCTAACAGTTTGGTGTTGGCATAACCATCTATGAATTTAACAGCTTTACAGTTCAAGAGAATAACATCTAACAGAGAGGAACAATAGCTTCCTAGCCACAACTTACTTCCAGCCATTTAGTGTTAAAGTTGATGCTGTCTATTGGGACAAATTTTTTGTAGTTTGTGTGTAGGTCCTATGTAGGGAAGAAGATAAATTGGATTAAGGAATGGAAACCTATCTGCTGATGTGTGCATGCCTGTTCCTGGTGGTATTTTGTGTTGGCACATGTGCAGCAGAGGAGCCCTCACAGGCACGTCTGGTGTCAGGAAAACCAACTTAAAACAGCCTGAAGTGGGGTCCTTAAAATCCTCTAAGTAGTGAGTCTGTGCTAAATACTCCACCCTCTTCTATTCCCTGGAAATCCACTCTGCTTTCTTACAGAGGCTGGCAGGCTGAAGTCTCCAAGCACAGGGTGTACAGAGGATAAGGAGTAGAATCAAGCCTGTTGTTAGCAGGCTTGAGTGGAGGATACAAGAGTTTCTAGAGCAAAAATAGCCCAAACCAGCTCAGTTTGTATTAAAGCACTAAACAGCTCAACTGATGCTTTTTCCCTTCAGGATTAGCTCTTGCTCCTCATTGTGCTCATATGGGACAATCACAGCTATCAGCTGCCCCAGTGGAAACCTTCAGCTTCTTCACTAAGAGGAAATGTCACCAGCTCTCAGGGGGACAGTCCCAGGCAAAGGCTCACCCACACTGGAGATCTCTGCGTGTGCAGTTATGAAACCAGAGCTCAGTGGTACCTGCTTAAAACTTGAGCCCGCAGAGTGCCAGAGGGCTGGTTCTGAAGTTCACATGCTGCAGGGTGGATGTGGCTGGTCAAATTTCAGTTACTCATCAGGTGGTAATGCAATAGCCCCTGAATCTAGATGTTATTTCAGAGAGAGATTGGTCTTGCTGGCCAGCTCTGGTAGGACTAACCAGAAAATGTGAAGTTGAACTATTTTAGGCCTCTGCCCCTCTAATGCAGAGTAATGTGTATGGCATCTGTTGGGTGGAAATCAGATTGTCAGCAGAGGAAAGGGACGTTGCATGTGTCTGTCCTTGTTGTGCACAGCCATGGGGAGAGGCTTGCCCAGCATCTGCTGCTTTCCCTGCACCTCGGGCAGCAATTGGTGGCAATTCTTCATAAGCTGCTCACTTTGGGAGCACTTGGGGGAAGTGAAGGGCAGCGACTATAGAGCAGTCTCCTAACATTTCAATGTCATGGCCATCAATCTTATTTTAAATGAATTTTTATTATTTAAAGGCTGGTATTGGGTAATGTTCCTTTAAACAAGGGTGATTAAACTCGATTAAATGCTGTTTAGCCTTGGGGCTAATTAACAGACTGGTAAGTGGCAATTAAATATCAAGATTAGATTATTGTTAAAGTCAATTGAGAACTGTTCATTTTGGAGATGAGATCTGATGATTATTGATTATTGTCAAAAGCCTTTTTGGTACTTACTGCTTTTTCTTCCTCTGAGAAACCTTCAATTTTCAGGGTTCTGACATGGGTCAGTGAATAATTTTCTCTTTAAGAACAGTTCATATAAAAGTCTTAATAGCAAGCTTTATTCCACTGTTACTATGGACTCCTTGATAATAATAATTTTCACATATGGAGACCTTCCAGCCATCTGCTCTTTAAATACTAAATGGTTGATGATTCACAGATACATGGTTCTGTGTAAGAGCTTAGGTTGACTATAATAAGTTTTTATTTTCGTCGTCGTTGCTTTCACCTGTGCAGCTCTTGATCCTGTTTTATCCTGTCTTTCTTTGTTGTAGTTTTGTTTACTTGGTTACTGTGCCAGTGATAGCCATTCCTGCTTGCTTAGAGCAAAGGTTCATCTTGGCAAGTTACCACTGTCATTGATCTACTCAGCTTAACACCTCAGGTTAGCCAGGCAGTGATTCATTTCCATGGCTATGCAGGGAACTGCTGGAAAATGTAACAAGAAAAATTTGTGCCTTCACGTTAAATCTTCCTCACTTTTTACCTTTGGTGTATTGCATTTACAAGAATTTGCACAGATTTTCCCTTCTTCCCTGTATTTCGTGGTGCCATTGATAATTTTATGTCGACAGATGAACAACTGTTGGTGCATCTGATGTCAGGACAGATGGCATGGAAGTTCATGGCTTCTGAAAGAATTAATCTAATTAGGATTGAAAATATTTTATACATAACCTCTGAACAAATGAAAATAATGTAAACCTTGCAAAAGTGTGAAAGGAAATGTGGTGTGATTACAATAAAAAAATAATTGATAACAAGTGGAGTAAGACTGCTATAGTTGATAGAAGTGTGGGTTGGAATTAAGGTCATGCATCTTTAGGAAGAAAAGAGAATTATGTCCAGAATTAAACAAGTTCTGATTTTTGTCTTTGAGATCTGGATTGCACTCTTCTGGGGGTAACAGGAAAGTCAAATTACTGAAGAAGAAAATGAGGCCATGTTTCACAGCTGGTCCTCTTTATGAGCTGGCAAATCTTTGTGCACCCATATTTGTCCTTTAATTTAATCAAAATATGAATTTACAGCTTTTTTTGATCTCAAGTTGCTTAAGAGATGTCATGTATTGATTGTTCTAACTTGGAAGTGATGAACCGTGAGATTAAAGGAGAATGCAATTACCCCCATTCCAGAAAATGTTACATTCTGTGTAACACCCTCAGTAAGATACAAGACATTTTCAGTAATTCTAGAAACAGTTTAATTTGTTTGTGGTAAAAGGGATGGAAGTGTCCAGGTGCTGTTTTTCTGGCATCTCTGAATGCTGCAGCTGAGGTGAAGTCTCAGTGGAAATTTACTTCAATTTCCTAGCAAACCAAGAGAAGAGTTGGCTTCAGCTCTATCATTCAAGGGGCATTTTCTCGTGCTATTTCAATTTCATGAATTCATGCCAGTTGTGGAACATGTTCTTACAGGGATGTATAGTGAAGGTTATTTTTATAGGAATGTGTTCCCTTAGAAATTCTAGCTTTAATGAAGTCCATTGGAAATAGCTATTAATTTTTTTATAGCTTTTCAGAATAGTTTAATAGAATTTTTTCCTAGCCTGTACAAAATCTGGTCACCATTTGTGGATGTGATGGTGACCAGACCCTTGCTGTCTTATTTAAGTAAAACAAAATGGGAAACCTAATGTTGCTCCAAAATAGTCTTTAAGCACACCACATAATTACTTGATCAGTGTGTAATTGCAATGTTATGAGTTTTATATAATTAGGATTTTATGGACATCTGTGATATAATTTAAGAATATATTAATTTATTTACATAAATAGCCTATTCTAGGAAACAAGCCTTTAATCAATAACTGTGGAAAGTAACAAGAATATATTATACATAGGCATTCAGCAAATGTCCTGGAGGGCTGCCTGCCTTTATTTAAAGCCTTTTTTATACAAGCTGTTGCAATGGATGAGGGGAGACCTATATTTAGAGCTGTGGCTTGTTTGGGTGTGTGAGTGAGGCTGGGTGGGCAGAGTCCTGGGCGAGTCTGCTCCATTGCAGTGAATCCAGTGGGCTTCCCAAATTTTCAGGGTGCTGGTCAGCAAAGCCTCACCAGAGGGTGGGGATGGGGTCATCCACCTTCTTGGAATGTGTCTCCTGTTAGACCCTGGCTCTTTATCTTATGTGTGAGGGTTGCTGGTGTGCCTCGATGAGAGTCTGGTAACTCCAGTCCTGCTGCTTTGAGGCAGATGCAGAATTCCCTTCCATAGCACAAGGATGTATTCTTGGCACACACATCCCCAGGTCACCTGAGATTTGGGTTTTGAAGACTGCATATATTTTACAACATCAGAGCCGTAGCTGTAAACAGAAGTTCCTTATTTTTAAGGCAGATCAAAAACATTTCAGAATTCAGACTTGATAGGTTTCATTGTTTTTATTTTGAAATATCTCAAGGCTTATCAAAAGTTGTTGGTGGTTTCCTAAGTTTTGCTTAGTGTAAAGTCACTTGATGTGATACAGGTTTTAAAATTTATTTTTTTCAGTTAGAAATTCCTATTTGACAAATGCTGGAGGATTAATGGAGAGGCCTATATTAAGTTTGAATGACATTTTGAAATCGTTCTGGTTTTTCAGTAAGTGTTATCCTCCTGGTTTAGTGCTTGATTTGGTACAGGTTCTGCTTTCTTAAATGTGCTAAATAATTGGCCAGAGTTGACTGCAAGACAGCATAATGTCACTTTTGGAAACAATGTAGATCAGCAATTCAAGAATAATGAGAAACAGAACAACTTTGTGGATATATCATTATGCATAATGTGAAATGATGAATTTTGAGTAGGTAAGCTTTTGGCAACTGAGTTCTAATCTACATCTCACATTGAATGAATGAGTTTCCCAGAATTAATTTCTTTTTTAATGGAAATTTTTCCCCTTATTCCTTTTCCTTTGTACTGGGTATTATTCTTGGGAATCATTTTTCCCATCTAAGAAACTACATGGGAGGGAAATACTGGTGATACTTGAAACGTGACAGGCTCAGATAACTTCTTGTATGTCTTGGGCTGATGAGAAACTGTTTGTTTACTTTAATATGGTTGGCAATATTGAGGCATGGTGACTTGAATGGTATAATTTTTTCATGTGAAGGCATTATGTAAATGTAAAAATCCCTGCATCCTGCCTGGAGCTGCAGCAGCAGAAGAGTTAAACCCTGGGGTTTGGAGCCTGAGGTGTGAATTCTTGTCTCCTTCCAGGCCCACTATTTGGCTGCCCTCCATGGGACCAATTGTAAATCATAACCTGGTGGTTTGACCTGGGAAATTGGAGGCTCCCAGAGGGGAGCTTGTACTTGTGACTTTAGAAGTTGGAGAGCTTTTCTGTTTGTTGGCCATTTCACCTATAAACCATGTAAGGTTATGGTTCATAACTGGTTTTTCTATATAATCTTGTTTGAAGGCTGTGATCACACAGGTGCACCTGTGTGTGAGCTGACTCATTTATTACCCCTGCACTATTCAGACTTTGAGATGGTTGGGATAAGTCAGCTTATTCTAGGGAGGAATGAAGGGCTCAGAAGGTTCTTTAGAGACTGTAGTAAATATTGAAGCCTTTCATTTTCTGTCCTTATCCTCAAATAACAGTGAGTTCCTTAAATGGCAGCGGTGTGCTCAGTTCTGTATAAAATTTTTCCTTCTAAGTAGTCTCTCCTTCAAAGACTTTTTCATCCTGAATACAGCTACTGAAGCAGCCAGAGCACTGAAAGATTCCTGGCACGGGAATAGTTCCGAGAAAGAAATAAAATTCTTAACCAGACAGTCATGTGTTTATTATTGTTGATAGACAGTGCCATGCATTTTCCAAAATTTGTTTTTAATTGAACTGTGAGGCAACCAGGGGCTATTTTTAGTTTTAATTTGGAAAATCAGTGAGTGTGCAAAGAGGGCTGTTAATGTCCTGTGTTGAAGCACTAATAGTAGAGATGTACTAACAGTGAGTAGCTGGTGTCACCTTCATGGCCTGGAGTTGGGGGGAAACAAGAGGTTATTTTACACAGCTGTGGGGCTCAGCCCAGGACTGTTCCTGCCCATGAGCAGCAGGTTCCTTTCCAATGTGTTTCATTAAAAAATGCTTTTTGAAGGCAAGGGTTGCAGTTTTAATTTAGTTAGATAAACCATTTAGTGGATCAATATTAACCTCAAAGCTTAAGGAAGGTTTAGGATGTAAAGAATGAAGGAGGATCTCAGGGTAACTTTTCACCAGTTTTTGGAATGGTATCCCATTTCAGCTATGTCTCGCTATCCTGAGCTATGGTGAACTTTTGTCTCAAATTTATGCTCTTGTTTGAATATTCATATCTACCATGCCAGAGGGCCTGCAGGGCTTCATCTGCTGTAAATGGACCCACTCGTGCTCTCTTTTCTACAGGCTGCATCTGTGTCCTCTTTTCTTCAGTTGCTCTCAGTTCCTGTTTTTGTTCATTCATCTCAAATATGCTTCTTTTAGTGCTCTAAGTTCTCTCTTCCCCTCATTTATCTCCTGAAATTTTGCTACTTTGGCTAGTTGTTATTATTCTGTCATTCAATCCCTTGTGTGGTACTTGAGAGCATAATCTTCTAACCTAGTTTACATTACACTGTCATTATGAATTATTAATGTTCTAAAATAAAATCTTCAAACCGTAATCTTTGCTGTGGTGAAAGAGCTCTGTGTGCTTTTGTTTCCTTCCTGTTCTCCCTGTCCTTTCCTTTCTTCAGGCCTTTAGGTCTTTAGAGCAGGGATGTTATTGATCCAGCCGTCTGGGAAAGACTTGCTGTGCACTGAGAATTGCATTGTCACATCTCTGGGCTGAGATGGGCATCTGTTTATATAAACACTAAAAAAAGCTGGTTTTGGAAGTAATTCTTTTGATTCTCATCAAAGTGATTATGTATGTTTGGATTATAGCTTGCCTGAGAAGGTGGATATTATGTTTTGTACTCTTTATTACATTTTTGGTTTTCTTCCTGATGAGATGTTAATTTTGAAGAATTAAAGATTTTTAAAAAATTAAGATTACAATTAGAATATATACTATGTTAACTAAAAAGACAAATAAGCTTTACCCAACAAAAGCCAAATCTCAAATAAGATATCCAAAATCTGATAACTCATTGCTTGTCAATTTTATGAATAGCCAACTTTCCCATAGTAAGAAACAAATTAAGTGCAAAAAACAACAAACTCTACCAAAGATTCATTTGTCACAAATACCCCCCAAAAATAAAAAAGTCAAAGCAAAGGAAACTTAGTTTGCTTCATAATTTTGATTCCTCATAAAAAAGACCCCCAGCCCATTTCAAAAAACACACCACACATACTTAATAGCCTCCTTACCAATTAACATACAAAGCAAAAAAAAAACCAAACTAAAATATGAATTTGCATTTTGTATATTCAACATTTTTGTACATAAAAGCTTTATAATCACCTATGAAACTTCACAATGTGCATTAAAGAAATATACCACACCCTACCCAAACCATAATAAACATACCCTTTCTAACTCCCAGCTGTTAGAAAGTCTTTATCCGTTAATAGATGAACATTGATATTAGATCAATGTTCATATTTCTTTAATTCACTGAGATTCTCCCTTTTATTTGTGAGCAGATCAAATTATAATTCTCAGCAAATTTTTAGAGCTAAATTTTCCACTGGAAGACAGCAAGTCTCTACTAGCTTTTCCCGATGCTTCATTTTAATGCAACTGCTTGCCCATTCTGCTTCCGAGAGACCGGAAGATTCCGGAATCATTAAACGCCCAATTTCCCGAGCGAACCGGCGCACGGACGTTGACCAGAAGTGTTCCTTTAAAGCCACGAGCACACCTGCCTTGCCCTCACGGAGAACTCTGAGCGAAATGCCGTCGATTGGAGTTTGCCATCGGCACGGAGGAGCAGCCCGTGGGACGTGCCCCGGCCTGCGCCCCACGGCTGAGCGCACGCGGCCTCCGCTCGTGGCGGGATGGATCTCGGAGCCGGGAGCTGTCGCTTCTGCAGCTTCCCCCTCATGTCCCAGGGCCAGGCCAGGCGCCGGCTGGGCCACAGGACGCCGCGGTCGGTGTTTTACGTCGCGCTCTTGTGAGTGGTCAGCAGCGCGCGGAGTTTGGGGGCTCTCGCTTGCGCGCCTCGTCTCTGCTCTCTCCGCTTTTGTGTTTGTTTAGGAGCCCTCCTGCCGTGCTAAGCACTTTGGCCAGCTGGAAATAGGACTTGCTTTTCTTACTGGCTGCGTTTTAATAGGTAGTGCGGAAAATATTTTTTTTTTTAGAATTGTATACGTTTGTGCTTAAATTTAATTTCCTTTTCTTTCCCTAATCTATTAAATCTGTATAATGCTATGTCTCCTAATAAAAATTTGGAAGAAAAGAAAATAAAGTGAATATAAGATGAATATTCCCATTTATTATCACTTTTTTTTTATATCGGAGATGGCTTAAAAGGTCATTGGTGAGGTGGGTTATGAAAGTAATTTATTTTAAAACCAAGCAATTCTGTTATATATTTTTGTTTCTAGCTCTATTATTTAGATTTATTTGTGCTATTTTTAATGTTACAGTAGAGTGTTGTAAGATATAGCATTGCAAACTGATAAATTTTTGTTTTAGTATTTCAGCATGGATGTTTCTCTGGAGACTGCAGAAATCATTAGGTGTTCCATATCTGTCCACTCTGTACTTTATTTCAAAGCTGAGAATACAGTTGGAGTCAATTTATCTTAATTTATTAAATCTGCTTCTGTGTTCTAACATTGATGTCTCTGCTTATATATAGGTAGACACACATGTTGAAAGTCATATATAATATAAATGTCTTCATTCAAGACCTTCTAAATAATATATGTATTTTAGGAAACCTTGGTTTTGTAATGGATCACCTTTGTGGGTTTCTCAGAATTACAGCAGAATAGTTAATAGAGTTGTATCAATCTGTAGTTATTTAAAAATCTGCGGTCCAGGCTTGTTCTCCTGTTGGATCTGTTTGTATGTTATATATTTTTCTGAGGCTCAGAACCTGGAGTAGTTTGTTTGTCTGACAGTTGCTGATATCTTATTACAGTTTTCCCAGACTTTAAGATTAAGAGCTAAGCTTTTGTTGTGAAGATTCATAGTATTCCAGAGGAATGGCTAAAATAGGGGCCAATTTCTCTGGAAATGCATGTCCAAATAAGGATGTAATTCTGCCTTTAAAACTAGATAAACTTTTCTCGTTTTTTTGTGTATGTGTGTGTCTACCAGCACCCCTGATGTTTCCCAAGCATGGTTTTGATTTCTCATGTCTCTTTTGTACCATGCTTATTTTGTAGACTCTATTCTTATCCCATGCTCTAACTTCATTAAGAATTTATGCATGAAAATGTAAAATTCATCCTCTTCATCTGTTCATTACATTAGCATTCCCCTTGCTCCCAGAATAACTCTTCTTAGCCAACATCCTACAAAATAAGCTTTTTGTCTCAGAAAAGCCGTGGTAAATGCAAGGGCTTTACAATATCCTTAACATTTCAGCTGAGCCTGAGTGTGTTAACCAGGGAAAGAGGAAACAAGCTGTGGAGTGGAACATCCTGCACCGGAGATTTGGGTCGGAGCAAACAACCTGAATTATGCTGAGGAACAGATCAGATGCCAGAGCTTGTTTTAGAGTTCAGGCTTGATTTGGTCTTCTGGGTAATGTGCTGTGAAACAGGTGACAGCACTCCCTGCTCCCCACGTGTGCCCTGAGCCTGGGGGCACCACGGTGATCCTTGGCACAGGCTGCTGCCCTGGATGCCTGCTGGGGGTTTGAAGTCCTGCATAGATGAGGGGAGCCCTTTTTGCTTTTGTGAGCAGGCAATTGAGAGCTGAGTAACTCAAAGCCCTCTAATGCACCCACTGAAATACAGCTCAGTTCCCTCTTTGTTGTTTGCTTTGTTCACGTTACCTTAATTACTTGCCTGTTGTCTTGGTTTAGTTTTAGCCATCCACTGGTATTTCTTCTTCACTCCCTATGAAGACACAAAGTCTGGCAGCCACCTTTGCTTCTACTCTTACCCTAATTTGTCTCTTAGACTCTGTAGCTTCTCTGTAAAATGGAGGGAATGACATCTGCTTTTTCCAATCTGCTTTGTTGACATAGTTTTGTCGGAATGGTCGTGGACCACGACTGTGTGTTACAGCTCTTTGGGATACGTACAAACCCCATGTTACAGGAATTAGCAATAACCTGGCGGTATTCCTCAAGTACAGGGAGTCAGAGGTGGAAAAACTCTGCAAAGAGCTAAGTGCTGTAGTTCTTCATGGAGAGGCTGCTGCAGGCTGGAGTGGCAGGAGAAGAGATTAAGTTATCTTCCTGTTTGCAAATCCAGCTGCACAGTGAATTCATTAAGACCGTATTACAGGTTAAAAAAGAAGTTTTAAGTGCTTTGGCATAAATAATACATGACAAAGATGAGGACATGCTATGGTGGCAAGTGGAGGCTCAATCTATGTTTTTTTTTTTCCTTTGGATAAATTTTGACTGGTGAAGAGGAGGGAGAACCTTTGGAGGAGGATATTGGGGTTACAGCAGCACTCTGTGATGCTGGATTTTTTGCAAGTGCTACTGAATGTCCTTAACTACATTTTGGATAAAGTGTTAGAAGATTTCTGTGTAAACAGGAAGTGACATTTTCAGATCTGACTTTCAGTATTGTTGTTTTACAAATAACATTTCTCAATTTTTATGGCATTTGAATCACATATGGAGGTTACATTTGATTAAATTGGACAACTGACATTTGAATCACACATGAAGAAGGCTGGGCTAGGGAGAGAATGCAAGATCCAGTAACTTATTTAAAGAGGATAATTGACCTTTCCATGGCATCTGAGCCCAATTGTCAAGTCTGTGAGTTTGAAATTATGTAAAGCTTATATTATATTGGAGTAGCTGAACATCTTACTAGTGTTACTTGGGAGGGATAGTGTTGCATGGAATATTAACATACTAATAAGTGATATTTTTGTAAATAAGAATACAAGGAAAGAATATTTCTTATTAAAAATTCATAGGATTTGGGGCACAATTAACTTGGTGTTTTAGCACTGCTCACTTATCACTTATTTAGTAGTGTCTTCCCTTAAAAGATTGTGATGATGGAGCTGTAGTTAGCGTGCTCTATATCCGAGTGAGTACAATTTTGTGAGAGTTGTTTTAGACTGAAATCAGAGCAGTTGCTTGCGTTTAACTGTGCAGTGATATTGTAGTGCATTAGATAGCATTTCAGGCTGTCCTCTAGGATGGCAACCCCTGTTAGTTCAGTAACTGTGCCCAATTAAAGTTACATGAGGAGCTGGCAGCTCCCATGCAGGTGCAGTGCCTGATGGCTGCTGCAGCAAATGTTTCTGATCCTTTGAATCATTAACTAGTGCAGTCACCAGGATGTTCCCTGCATAGGTAATGCACACCAGAGGGAAGTTTAGTTGTTCTTCACCCCCAAAACCCTTGGCCATCAGCTGTTTGTTTAAGCTCATGTAGATAATGTCTTTGGAAGTCCTTTTATACGGAGGTAGCAATCAAAATCCATGGGAGCCACTGTAATAAAAGAGTATGGCTCTTTAGATCTGGGGTGGTGGCTTGGTGATTTCTGCCCCAAAAGGAGGAAATCTATGGTTCATAACTTAGCAAATGATGGAAAAGTGAACCTTGAAGATACATTCAACCTAATGTTTTTTGTCAGACTGTTACTTAGGAGTCTTGCGACTGCAGGCGGCTCAAAGACAGTCTGTTCTTCACATGCTTAGGTCACTGTTCAAATAATAATGATGCCTCAAATAGCTCAACACACATCTCCCATGAATTTTTTTTTATTAAAGGGACCTTCCTTTTTGTTTTTTAAAGCATAAAGGAGGAACTTTCCCCTTTCTCTCTAATGCAAGACCAAAGTTTTCTGCTGGTGTTTTTACACCTTTCACCTTGCTACATTTTTCAGTGTGTGGTGATATAGAGTGGGTATCTCTTCACCTGCTGTAATTTATGCTTACTTATAGTGGAATAATTTTGTGTGGTCATTGGGCATACAATTTAAAGTTTAAAATAAGTCATTGTGCTCTTTATAGAGATAGAATGTTGTGACTTCTCCAAAGAATTTGGCTTTGCTAGCAAAATGGTTTTAATTTCTGGGTATTTCTAGCGAATAATTAGTGGATTTCATTCTAATGACTATTTAAAAGAGTAATGTCTCCAGGTATAATGTTTTTATGTAAAGCTTAATATAGTGTAACCATGCAAGTGATGGTGTAATTAGCAAGAGGTAGGTTTTACCCAATAGTATTTCAACTAATTTCCATTATAAGCTTTCTTTACTTTATCTTCATTTGAAAACTACTGCACTATTACATGGTTCATCCTGGTTGAAGAGTTTAAAAATATAATCAATACTTTGTGGGAACTTTTCTTGATACATAGTCAACTTAAAATGTAGTCAGTCACAGGAGTTTTGATCTTTGGGATATTCTTTTTCAAAATTACCTCATTGATCTGTTGGTACCGCTTCAAACTTTTCAGGGAGTTCGGCTTACTTCTAAAATGACAGATTTTATTTAAAAGAAGATGATCTTATACCAAGGAAATTTATTTAATGATAAATGTAGCTGCTATAAAAAAGCCCAGAAAGCAATGGGTTTCATGTGGACTGTTTGCCTAATTGCATTCTCATTTAATGTCAGGCTTAATTAATGTCCTACTTTGGTAATGGTAAAGATGAGAAATAGGGAAAGTCGTTGACACTGACTATTTATAACTGTCCAGTGGATGCAGTGTCATTAGGAGGGCTCTGGAAACTGTACATTTGGTTGACAGAGCAGTACTCCATCATTGCAGGAGCTGCTGAAATGTTCTGCAGGTGGTCTTTTCAGAGGACAAGTTGGGCATAAAGAAGGGAAGGTGCATTAGGAAGATTGATGGAGACTAAACGCCCTGAAAGGCGAGTGAGGGAATGTTGTAAAGGAAGAGGTTTCTTTAGGCTTGGAATAACTCAAGGTCTGGAATTCACAAAGAGATGTTAATGTTATTATGAGTTAAATAAAATAGAAAACTGATCTTGTAACCTGTTTGTATGAGTGTGCTTTTGACATGTTTTCCTCATATACAGATATGGTACATTTTTAAATTAATGAGAATTTTCTGGTCCAAATTTTCCAAAATGTTTTGCTGATTTTGCAGAGACAGTAAGGCAGTTCCTCAAAGGATTTCATTTGTCATTGTAGGTGTGAGAAAATCCTTATGCTTCCTGTATTTGTTGCTACTAAAGACAATTCTGCAAATGTTGACCCTGTCATATTTTAAGACATGACTTATTTTAAAAGCTTTTTGATGGTTTGTGTTCTTCTGTTTTTCTAGCAAAAACACTCCATCTCCAAGTGTGGTGTCTTCACTTTTATTTTTTTTTTTAGGGTACTCTGAATTTCTTGGGAATCTCTGGGTCCCAAAATGAGCGCTTTCTGGGTGCTGATTTGCAGGATTAGAGTTTGTTACTTCCATGTGGGACAGGCATTTTGAAAAGCAGGAACATAAAGTGTTAAAAGAAATTTCTGCTGGTTTTGAACCAGCGTTATGTAATTCTCAAAGTACTTTTTGCAGTTCTTGGGTAAAAGACTCTGCAGAATTGTTTTAAATGGCAAGATGAGTGAATGGATGGGTTTCTGATGATAGCAAAGGCCCCATCCCCTTCCCTGCTTGGGGTGCCCTGGGTTCCCCAGGAGCAGCAGAGGATGGACAGGGTTTAGCTGGATTAACATTGCTGTAGGGCTGCCAGTCGCTGATGCCCATGGAGAAATGTTCTGCTAAAATGGCTTCTCCTTTTCGTGTCCTTCCTGCAAGAGATGTGAAAGTGCTGCTGCTGAGTACAGTGATAATGAGTGATATGTCTTCAACTACTGAATTTTCAATCATTTTTGTAAAAAGCGTGACTAATACAGATTTAGGGGTGTTAGCTGATTGTGATCTTATTTGCTAACTATAAGCAGTCAGGAATTTATTTCTGCTGTGGTAGGTTTATTTTGTTAGTTAACTGAACACTTTCCCCCCACTATTATTGCTCTTGAATTTCAATTTATGTTTTAGCTGACAGAGTAAAATTTTCATACCTTCTAAAAAAACAGGATTTATTGAAATTGGAAGGTCACATAATATCCTGAATATAATTCTAAAAGGCTAATGTTCAGTTTCTGCTTGATTGGTAGATGATATTATGTGGACATAAAAATGAATGTGTTTATTCTTGCTCATCAGTAGTAGACAGTGGCAGAGTTTGGTTCAGTTGTACTCTAAATTGTGAAATCAAACCACTATGTGATTAACTTAGTAAAAATGTTTAAAAGCACTAGGAAAAAAATGGTTGTGTTGTGCATAGAGTCTAAAAATTCCATTTGCCTGTTTTGAATTCCAGATGAAAGGGAATACTTTGCTCAATCAGATACTGCCATTCTTGATAAATCTATGTATTAAAAATAGGTAATTATTTAATGGAAAATTATGAAGACCATCTAATTCTTCTATGAGATTCTGTGGAAAACTAAAGCGAGTCTGGTGGGATTTCTTTCTCCCAGACATTTTTGGAGTATTTTTTTTAGGGCTGTATTGTGCTTGGAAGGCTGTGCCAGCTGTTGATTGTCATCTTTCTCATGTCTGTGATAAAAAGCCACTCAAGAAAGCTGAAATATGAGAACGTCATTAGCTTTCCTACTGACAGAAGTGCTTAAAGAAGCCACAATAGAAAGAAAATAGATTGCATACNACAAAAGAAAAAAAAAAAAAGGGAAAAGGAAAATAAAAAAAAAAAAAAAAAAAGACAGCTCCAGCAAGGTTTTGTTTAGACCCCAGAAAAAGCAAAAACATGGCAAGAGGGTTCTACAGGCACAAAGGGGAATAGTGAACTTGTGGCTGATGTGCAAAGGGAGCGTGTGGGAAAACTCTGATGTGCATCACACGAGTCCTGCTTGTGCTTTGTTGTCAAAATTCAGCTGGTTGAGTTGTTTTTGGGCACCAGGTGCTACGTAGGAGTTTGTGTTGGCTGACGTGGATCTGGTGTGGCTGACTTTGGGAGGAGAATGGATTTCTGGTTTTAAACTGATCTGAGGGGGTATTGGAAGCTTTTTTTTTTTTTTTTTAATTAAAAGTCTGCTTGGGTTACTGGAGAGGAAAGATGGGATTTGTTTAAAGGTGGAAGATTAATTAAGAGAAATAAGCAAAATGCCCCAATGTGCCTCATGTAGTTAGGAAAAGAAGAGCCACCATGTCAGAATAAAAACACAAACTAGGCAGTCAGTGGTGCTTTCTGTGCAGACACAGCTTAAACCCCCCTGTGTTATTCAGGATTGCAAACAGTGCCCAGTTACGGTTTTGAAAATAGTGAAAATATTTTGTTTGTAATTAGATGAACACAGAGAGATGTACAGAAAGCACATTTGCTGGGTATTCATCAAACTCCAGGTTTAAAGTGGATGTATTAGGAAGAGAATAAATATCTCATTTTGCACTGCCTCCTAAGGTGGAGGGAGGGAGGCAGGGATGGAGCAGGGAGAAAACAGAGGCAGTGGAAACAGCAGCAATATGTACGCTTGCCTGCCTGTCTCACATTAATGGAACAGCTTGCAAGGTCTACAGGGAATTTGCATTGGCTCTGTCACTGGTATTATTTAGTTCCTTATTTATTGCTAGTGGCTTGATTGTGCTGTATTTTCCCAGCAATGAAAGCTTTTAAAGATCATGTCTGACTCCTTTTGGACAGTGCTGTCCAATTTCTCTCTGCCTGCTACCAGCATGTTGAGACGATCCAAAAGGTAATCTAAGGATTTTGCGAGTAATTCTTACAATGTTTTTCTAAGCTATTTGTTTTAATACTGTTTAGTCTTGCTTTTTCTCCTGTTTTGTCCTGATTGAATCATATTCTTAGTATGTTAGATATGATTTCTTAATTTCTGAATGATTTGTAATTGTATTCATTGTAAAAATCATACTGTGCAGATCCACCGTTCGTTCTTTTTAAAGATATTTATTTAAAAGCATTGTTCCTTCTCGTACTGTGTGAATGTATTAAGGGGTTTGTTTCTACAAAATGATGGATTGATGCTTACTGGGAGGAAGCTGCTTTATTATTTGAAGTAGCAAAAGAGTATTATGTTGAAATAGGCAGCACCATGAAAGACTTGCAAATATTTTGACTTACAGCACTTACAGTCTTCACAGAGATATGCATAACCTTAAATTTTAAGTAATGCTTAATACATCTAGCATTTTTTTTTATTAGAGATATGAATATGTTAATGTAGCAGCTAATAGGATGAGTGTTTGTATTTACCCTGCTCTTTGGATTTTGATAAAATCCCATTGAAGTATGTGTACTAATGAATAGTATCAGATCTGATGCAGTACGGGGGTGTCTCTTCAAGACTGGAAATATCAACATAATTATCGCTCATCAGGTGCTCTGTGGAGCTTAACATTTGTAGCCTGAAAACTTACTGGTAAGACTGGTAGGTAGCTAATCCTGACTAAAGCAGTATATTCAGATTTATGAGTAAACAGTTGCAGCTGGTACCAGAATTTCTCAGCAGCTGGTTTGTTGAGCCAGTTAATAATCTATGTAAGACTCAGAATATAAGCTTTGGCTTAGGTTTAGGGTAAATTTTGTTCATCAGCTATCAGAAATTATATTAATATTTTTTAGAGGATTGTAGCTTCTACCAATTAATATTTTGAAGGACTCTTAATTTTTTGTGATTATTCCACATTTGTGGTTTAAATTCTATCAAAGTTGTGTTCTGTGCTGCCAGTGACTTTTAGAAATCATAGTGGCAATGAAAAAAGATTTTGTAAATAAATAGGGGTCTTAGTCGCAAGGAATTGCATTAGCAATGTTGTTCTTTTCAAAATTGTTGTCTTTAGCCTGCTTTTTAAAGTAAAAGAGCTCCTTGAGATTCAGGTTGTGTGTTGATGTCTCTGCTCCAAGCAGTGACTTTCACACCCATTGAGCAGTTGTAGCAGTGGTTTGATAGGGTGATAGAAGTGACAAAGATAAGCTTTGTATTTTGTTACAGATATCTTGAATTTGGCTGGGGAGAGGAAAGGGAGGCAAATTATTCTGCCATGCCTCCATTTGCAAAGGCTAAGGTAGGCTGGACTTGGCTTTCAGGTGCTCTTGGCCACCAACCTGTGAGCATGGGAGCAGCCTGGTGTAATGAGAGCTGGCTCTGAGAGCCAGGGGAGCTGGGCAGAGCCAGGAGCAAAGGAGCTGGTTCAGGGCAGGTGAGGGGGGACGCCTTTGCAAAAGAAAATAACCTGTGTTAGACCTGCAGATTCTGGATCCTGATATTAGTGCAGCTCGCCCAACTTTGGTTTCCTAAAGCTCCTCCATTCCAGACGGTGTCCAGTGTGCCAAAAGGTAATGTTTTGTGAAAATTCAGCTACAGTAATCTTCCAAACAGCATGGACAGCCACTGTGTCTCTCATAAAAATAAACCATCCTTGTTTTTCAATATCTTGTTAGTGTGCCATTTTGAATTTCAAACTACGCATCAAGGTCAGAAACAATTTGAGAGATACTAACAAGGTTTCTGGTGTGATACTTAGTCAGAAAACTCCTACTCAAAATTTACAATTCCATTTATTTGTTAGTAGTCGAAGTACAAAAAGAAAGAAATTGATCTGTAAATCCACTGAGCATCTTAATGGAAAAGAGATGACTTTTTATTGATTTAATCACATAAACGAATGTTAGGTATTTCAAAATGATCAAACAGCACTGTGAGTATTCAGAGCAGAGAGCTACTGCACGGAGTCATGTGGTGGAAATCCTATTTTGCACAGGATGGAAACCGCAGCCTTCAGCCAGCCTCAGAAATGAAATATTTGAGCATGTGTGACAGTTTGCTGGGAATATCACCTTCTGCCGAGCCGGGCTGACCGCCTGCCAGCTCTCTGCCTGCCGTCTTGGGGGAGATGGGTGGGCAGGTTGGGCTGGTCTGAGGAGTATTGTGATAAATCACTGTAATAATGTGATTCTTGCCAGGGTACCCGTTCTGAAATCCCGTGTCCACGTATGCAATGGCTTTGCTCCTGAGAGTATCTGGGCTGTGAGAGTGGTCACTGCACATGGAGTGCATTGCAGTGCCATGACCTGGGTGTTTCTGTGTGCTGATGTTCTCAGGATTGTGGTGTCTGGGCACTAGGAATGCAGTACTCTATCACTAAATGAATGAATGAATAAATAAATAAATATTTTCCAGTTTTTATTGGCCCCCTTTCAAAGCATGATGTTCACTTCTTAGTACTTCCTTTAAAAATTATGATTTCAATTTAAATTTCTCCTGTAACTTCACGATCTTGGTCATGTTTAGCAGTAGAGAGTCTTTTACAAATGTGACAAATATTTGATACAGTTTTCCTCTGCTCTGTTTGTAAAACTTCTGTACAGTCCTGTTGCATTAGTGATAGTTTGTGCACTCTTAATTCGGGGCTTCTCTGCCTTAGATTTCTCTCAGTTTTAATTCGGTTTCACGTTGCAGGAAAGGGTTACTTGTGGTATTCTGACTGCTGAGCTATGGCACATTTCTCTGTAATGGCTTCTGATAGGTACTAAAAATCCTAGAGGGCTTGACTCCCATATGGCTTCTCCTACATTAGGAGGCAAATGCGAAGGACTCCTCTTTCTCCTCGGTGCATTTTGTGGAAATGAGCTCTCTCGTGCAGCTGGTGGGATTCTTGCCGCAGCTAATGGCTCTGGAAGAGTGAACCATCTGCTGCTCCGGTCACAGGGGCTGGATTGTTCCTTCTCCAACCTATTCCCGGAAGGATAGGGAAAGTCAAGAGCAAACTGTAAATACATAAGTTTCTCATGGGAGGGGTGACATAAACATAAATCACATTTACCTGTCAAACTGGTTCTGTATAAATATTTATGAGTTTAAACTATAGGGGAAATCTGAGAACTCCTTGGTTCAAAGGGCGTGTGGGGCTGGGTATTCTGATATCAGCTCTACCGAGGCATTGCCTATTGAAATTGGATTATGGAAAGATAAAGCCATAATTTTGATGTATTTAAATTAAATGTCTCTGGGTTTAAGTCCTTTTGTTTCTTTACACTTTGGGCGTATCTTGAATATGCTCTTGCGATTTGATATTAACAGCACTGTAGAATTGTGCAAGTGTTTGTTGGTCTTGTGAAACTGACTTAGAATGCTGATTTCTAATGTTTCCTCACTTTTTCATTGTAATCCTCACTGGGTGGAACAGGCTGTGATTGTGAGTTTTAATGATTTCACTTTTGTTTAGTGACTTTCTCTTCGCAAAGTTAAGATGTGAAATTTGTCTGCTGAAGTGACTTGAAAGATAATTCTGGAGGATGAAAAAGGTGGATTTTGGTGAGGAAGGACATCTTGGACTTGTATCTAGAGTTGCCATTGATGCTTTAATTCTCTTTTCTCCTTTCAATTAAAGAGCTTTAGTGATGCTATAATTTGTTAAAATCACAAGAATTAACTGCTTATAAAGTGTAAAGCAATCTTTAAGTAACAAAACACCTGCAAGATCAATGATTCTATGGAAATCATTGTATTTCATTACAAACAGTTCCTTGGTAACTAAGAAAAATGCTATTTATTATTGAAATAGTCACAGCCAGTAAGAGAAACCACCTTTCACTGGGGTGTAAATGAGTGAATGGAAATAATCAGGTGGCCAAGAACACACAAATGATGCTTTCTGATGCATTGGAATTTTTCTGGTAACTTTTCAGCTGCCGTAACAAGACCATGTTAGACACTGACTCCATACATATTGCCCCAAATGTATTCAGTGTCTTTTTAATGCTGATTCATCTAGATTGACATTAAAAGCTGTGTGTGTCAGAAGGATGCCACCTCCTCCAAATATACATTTGTCACTTTGAAGAAAAACTATTAGTTTGATGCTAGCAGAATACTTACTTTTCTGTCGTAACATAAAGCTAGCATTAAAAATGTGAGTCTATACTATAATTAACTTTAAAGTGACAGCTGTCACACCACACTTCCTTGCTTTAAATGAATAACATAAGAAATGTTTCCCTTATGTTGGGAAGATGGGAAAGACCTGGAAATCTGATGCTTTTGGTAATACTTAGCTCAATTTTTTTTTGCCTAGCTCAACATATTAAATGACCTCCTGACACTCATAATTGGAGTGGAAATTTCATTCAAATTACTTGTGCTAGGTATTTCAATATGGCCTTAGGACAAAAGCAGTGCATGAGGGAGGAAAAATTTCCACCTTATCTTCTGAAAATCTCTTTATGACAATAGTCTGTTGGATTGCATGGAAATGTAATGGGTATTCTGCTCACTAATGGATGAGTTTTGGGGAGCATCCAATACACTCTCCATTACAGGATATTTGCACTACTTAAATAAAATGAAAGAGGCTGGTCCAATGAATGGAAGGAAGATCCTCCTAAAACCCCCAAACATTTGCAATGATTCAGGCAATCCACCTGGACTGTTTGTAATTTCTAGTTTATGTGGGATTCTGTGTAAATCATATTTTATGTTCATTTTGAAAACTGTTGGCAGTTCTCCTGCTTGACTAAAACCCAGAGAAAGGGTCTTAGAGGGTTAACACTGAAGTTTTGAGCCTTGAAAGGTTTTTGTTCAGATTGAAGCTCTCTTGTATGAACATTTGGCTATTGCCCAGGACAAACCAGTTTTTCAAGTCAAAAGCTTTGTGGAGAGGAAACGAAGCAACACACACATTGCAGACAGTTTCATGAATTATTTGGATCCTTCACATGAACAAGTCTACTGAGTATAAAATAATTTTGCACTGGTGTTTTAAGTGAGGTAAATGAAATACTGGGGTAAGAGACTGGTTTAAGGAGAGGTAGGGAGAAAAGGGAGATCCTTAATTTTACAGAGGATGCTCAGACCAGGTCAGTTCTACTGTGAAAAGTAAGACAGAGAGTGCATGGTGGCACGTGATTGGCCTGGAAATGTGCAGTTCTTGTGTTTAATTGAAGTCGACACATTTGGGTGTTGGAATCCTTACAGAGTCTGTGCATCTGCTTATTTTGACTGTTTTTGTCTCTGACAAGCGCATTTTAAATATGAGTGCCCACGAGCCTAAAGCTCTGGGATGGACTTGGAGATGTATCTGAATCTGAGGAACCCTTGCCTGTGCCGTGGTGCTGCCCTTTGCAGGCTCCTGTTCTTTGGAGAGGTGGGAAGTTGCAGGCAGGAGCAAACTGAGAGACCTCTGGTGCACTTGAGATCCCTGTTATTTTACTGGCAGCTGAATGTTGACCTTACAAGGATCTGTACACCATAGAGCAAAATGTTTTTTATTAAAAGGAGACCTTACTTAAGGAACTGAGAGATAGTTTGTATGGCCTGTCATCTTCCATCACCAGACACCTACCTGGAGAGAAATTAGTTTTTATTTGGGTGCTGAACACTTTGTATTGGCCACCATTTTGGTTACTGTATTCAGCAAGTAAATATCTTTTCAAACCATTAAGGAAAACACCTTTGGAGTGATTTGATTCTACATTTGTAGCTAATTATCATATAATCCCTGAATAGTTTTTCTCCACTCATAGCCCAATTATCTTATTTTTTTTCTATTATTTTGAGGACTACAGATTAATATCAGAATGTTCTTTAGAGTAGACTTGCTGATAAAATGAAACATACTCCTCTAGTGAATTATCATGGCCTCATTATTCCAGGCCTCTTAAAAATTTAAAGACTGTTCTGGTGTATTTCTTTTTTTTTATTTGGTTCTATATCAGATGAAGGTGGAAGGGTCCAGAGAACTGGGATTCAGAAGGAGGATGCTTATAAGTCCTGTGCAGGGGTGTCCTTGTGCCAGATATCAAATCCAAGCCACCTGATACCAGTCTCTTTTGTCTATCATTTTAGACAATGCTGCACAGTAAATTGGATGTGTTTTGAGATTGTTAGCTTAATCAATCACTATCTTTCCACAAAAATGCCTCAACTGTCACGTTTTATATGAGGATGAAGCTTAGTCATGTACTGAAAATCTAAACAAACGTTATGCTTCTATATCAGTGTGATGTCTCCCCATATTCATCGCTGCCTGCTGTGTTTACGTAGCACTAAGCACATAATTTCAACTGCTTCAGAATTAATAGAAGATGTAAACGTCACTTGACGTGTTCTGTTTGATGTAGAAGGAGTTACTTCTGGTATCATGCGACACTGGCAGTGAGCATGTGCCAGAGGAGAGGCTCACAGTGACGTGAGGTAAAAAATCTTCTGCAGGCACACATGAGAACAGTCTTTCCCTGAATCTTTGTTCTCTGAGGAAGCCAGCTTGAGTCCTGCGGTGGCATTTGAAATTACTTATTTCCAGTGTATTGTGTGTTTTCCTGTCCTGTAATTTTTTTTCCAGTCTTGATTGCATGGTAAATTAGGATGTTACAATTAGCAGGCCTAATTTGAATTAAGCATGATTGCTGTGGAATTTAAATACCTGACTTTCTGAAAGTGTTTACATTTGTCTTCCTCTGTGTCTTCATTTGTGTACATTCTGCAGTTTTCATGGCTCTCATTTGTTTTCCTGCTGGCCATGCTGGTTTCAGACTATGTGCAGAGCAGAACTGGAGCAGCAATAATGCTGGGATTTCACAATACATGACTCTCAGAAATTAATTTTACAACAGTCATTTGCTTATACAGAAGTAAACTAATGTTATTTAACAGCCTTATCTTTCCTCACTTTGTCTCAGAGAAAATTTGGGCTGTTTTCAGTTTTCCTGTGCTTGTGAGTTTCTGCTAAAGTTTGCTAGACACCATTTGTAAAAATAATGCTCACATGTTCTTAGTTCCTTTAGTTATGAGTAAGTACATAAAGCATTCAAAGGACTTTTAGCAATTTCTTTGATTGAATTTTGATCAATGTTTACATGAGGTACATTTATTAAATATCTACTTTTTTAGCAGCTGTGTAAATTATGGCTCTTATTTTACTAGGTTTTAGTTTTTTCATACTTTCTTTTATGATTTCTTTTTGTTATCACTGATATCATCCATTTGATACATTCATATATTTGTACATACTGCTCTCTGCCATCTTACTGTAACTGGAATTGATTTTGATTTTACTTTTCAGCCTTCTTAAGTAGAATAGCTCTTAAAACAAGTAAAACCCTTCCTTGGCAGTGGTGAACTGCTTCACCCTATGGATGTACTGCTGGTACAAGGTTTAGCTCTCAGCTTGTGACTCCTAATGCTTGTGTTTTTCTTCTGCTCAGTTTTGTGAATGGTTGTTCCAGCTTCAGTCCGCTAACATTTCAAAACCCTGTGTGTGTGCATCTATTTGTAGTACACATTTGTATAGTTATTAAACGAGAACAACCATCCTTGTATGAAAAATTGATGGCTGTTGGATAATGAACATTTGGCTCAGCAAGTAGGCTTTACACAAAAGAATGAGGTTTAACATGTAATCAGGCTTGATTGTTCCAGAAACTTCCCCTTGCTGCAGATCTGAGGGCTGCTCTGTGTGCCAGGGCAGGATCTGCACCCAGGGCCCTCCCCCTCTTCTCCTGCCCTTCGTGGTTTTGTTGCTCCATTAACATGAAATGCCTTCTACAGGTGTATTTTCTTATTATTTTAGTAGTCAGCTTATTTGATCTGATATACGCTGCAGTATTGCTATCTAATGTGTTTTGTAAACAATTTTTTCATGTCTTTTTAAGTGTGTTGTTTTTATCCAGGACAGTGGTTTATCAACAGGCCTGTCTCTGAACCAGCAAGGACCACATAAACTGGTCTTTATTATTATTACTGGTCTGAAAGCTTTATTCCAGCACTGCAGTGTATCTCTCTACATGAATTTACAGTAGCTACACCGAGCATTTCCAATGTCCACAGAACTTCAGCTCCTGTCTGCCTCCTTCTTTGATGTTTAGAGCCAACTCTTATCTCAGTAGTCTCTTTTCCCTCTCTGCTATTCTCTGAGCGCATTGATTTGAAAGCAACATTTCTTCTTCCAAATCTGAGGGGAACAACCTGAGCAATCCATATTCTCTCCCTGTGTCTATTCTGAATTAAAGCACCACTTTGGCAAACACATCTCACCTTTGTCTTGCTCTGGTCAGGTACTGTCCTGTTCAGCCCTGGTTGAGTCCAGGCAGGCAGAGCATGGCATTTTCCTGTCTAAGCTTAGTCCTGGACAAATGTCAAAAGTTTTGTAGCCTGCTTACTGAGATTACAGGCTTGTTAAGCCTGGATATTCTCCTGATATATCCACTGGACTGTTATCAGTCTACCTTAGTACACTCATGCTTTGCTGTTATTTTTTTAGACATATTTTTGAGGATTTTTCTCCCATCTTTGTGTGTGTGCAAACAAGAGCAACAAACTGTTTTCAATGCTTCTATTTGAAGGCCTTTAGAGGCAGAATGTTTGTGTGTACATGTATATATGTATTTTAATACTTTCACAGAAAAGTGATTTTCACCTCTTGAAGAAATGAATCTTTCTTCATTGGACTGTCTTTTAGAAGTATCATGCTCTTTTTTCCAAATTTTATTAAGTTGATGCTGATATTTTTCTTTTGGTTTTATTTTGTAAGAAGCTGCTAAGTAAGAGCTGGGAAACATTATTGCTCGAGGTAGGAGAGAGTCCTGGTGATGAAAATAGAAAGCACATTCTCACCTTCTAAGTTTAGAGGCAAAAGTATAAATTTAAATGATCATTGTAAAGTAGGCAGATTGAGACTGATTTTCTACATATATGTCATTATCTACTACACTTTGCAGCTGGGGATAAATTTGCAAATTGTTTTTCTGTTCAATTAATATTTTTTTAATATATTCAAATTCTGCAAAATTAAGAAAGGCAAAATGGAATCCCAGTAAGATAAAATAGCACAGTTCTCATAGCAGGCAATGGTTAGGGCAGTGCCAGGGTCAGAAAGGTAGAAGGGATGAGAACGTGGATGTATCAGTGGTGCAAAGCTTGATAATGTATATGTTGCAGCTTATCTTGTTTATTTTGTATTTTTTTAAAAGATACAGATATTTTGTTCCCTTTAACTTCGGAGTTCAATCCAAAATATCTGCAAAGCCTTTCTGTCAGAAGGTATGTAGAACTGAAAAATGGAGGGATGGTGATTCTACAGAAAGCTACCTAAAATGGTGTGGAATTGGTTGCAGGTGAGGACCAGGGAGTGGGTTTATTGTCTAACAATGTGCTCTTGTCGTTGTCTGCTCTTCTGGCACATTTGTCCAGATGCAGTGCCATATTCTGTTCAGGATTTACTGTGCTCTAATATGCTGGAAGCTGCTTGCAAGTTAAGTATGCTGGGTGATTGTTAAGAAAGCTGATGTTGCAGAGCTGAGGATGGTGGTAAGTGAGGCACCAGGGGTGGAAGCACAGCCCAGCACTTGTCTGACAGCCACAGCAGAGATGTAGTTCCAGCACATCCTAAGTGTGACATTCTGCCAGGCAAGCACCAAACCCTGACACTCCACAGTTGGTCTCCACAGCTGGGAAGATGAGTCTTGCCTACAGAGCAAAACCTTTCTAGTGGAGCTCAGGAGAGCACTTTAAGAACATGTATTCTTAAAATGTACAAATAATTTGATTGCAAGCCTCCTAGTCTTGTTCAGAATGCTGCCACCCTGGTTATTACTCTGCTGTTTGGCCGTGTGAAAATCTGTGTTCTGTGCAGTAGAGGCAACTCCCCAGACAGTCTGGAGATTAATTCTAGAATAGTGTATTGCTAGAATAGATTTAAAATTAGATCAGTAATTAATCCTCATGCTGAGGTTTGGAACCACAGGTAGCTGATAATGAGCTAATTTGTAACATTTTTTGATTCTTAAACTAAGAAAATGCTCTGAAACAAAATGAAGAGAACTGTTCATGTTGTGTGCTACAAAGCAACCAAATGAGTTTTCATATTATTTTATGTAACATTTACATTAAACCTGGAAAAATTCTTTGCATTTTCAGCTCATTTGCTTTGTTTCCTGGATGCATCTTTGGGGAGAGTATCTAGACTATGTTTGTTATATTGCACACCTGTATGTAATTGTACTCTCCACGGTTAGAGGATTTGAAACAATATAAAATTAGTTTGTCATTTTATTCTGGAATTTGTTTGCTTGGATTTTTTGGAGGAAAAGAAGTGTGATAAACTATCTTCTGTGAGAATTGCCAAGCAGAGACTTATTTAAAAAGAAGCTATGCTACGTGAAGCATTTAACAACAGATTTGAAGGAAATGGGAAATGAAAGTATGCAGTTATGCTTAGCTTTCATTCAATCAGCCTTTCACACTTTGTGATGTAACTTCATGGCAGTATAATGTATAACACAACTGAAGCAGGAGATAGGACTGCTTGAGAAGGTTTGTTTTATGTGTTTGCCCATTAAATAACGTCTATATTTATTCTGGGGTCTCTCTTACATAATCAGAGATTTTTTCTTACTTTTGTTCTTTTTTGCTAAAACAAAGGTAGACTTGGAGTGTGTTCAGAATAAAGTGGATTTGTGTGGTTGAGAATGGCTGTACCAGTCATTGTAATTTGCTGTGACATCTCATTTTGTTTGGCTTTGCAGAGTTGTTCCTGTGCTGTTAATAATGCAAAGGGTCTGGACTATACAGCGTGGTGTAAGCAGGTGTGCACCAGCCTCAAGCATTAGGCAAATTAGACATAAATTTGGTGTTCACTGGCAATTTCAGCCTTTTCTTTCGTAATTTCTTAGCTTGCAGTGATGCTGTTTCTTCAATTCAAGCTCTAAATGAAGTAGGAGGGCTTGTCTAACATATAGCCTGGTTTAGATGAAAGGAAAATGGTCTTTCGTGCAATAAGTTAATTCCTAAGTACAAAGATGTTAATTTTCCTTAAAACAAAAGAACCATCTGCACCCATTTTACTCTTTGCTTGGTAAGACTTGCATTGCTTGTCTCTGTGTTCACCTTGGTTAATGTGTTTGGGAGCATGCTGAGAGGTGTGGTGGCATTATGGAAAACGATGTCCTTTGTGTGTTTTACCCCCTTGCACTCTCTGGATATCTGTACAGAAGTGCAGCCCACACTTCACAAGTTGACTGCATCTTTTTCCTCTGTGCTCTTTGTTATTTGTCCAGTTAATTCTGTCTCAAGGGCTTCAAAACAATGGGCAGTGCAAATTTGAGTAGAGCCTGGATTGCTGAACAACTTGCATCTGTTTCTGTGTTTATAGTAATTAAATGGTAGAAAACTTTTTTTTATTAGAGGACCCGGAACTCAAGCAGTTGGTTTTCACTGTTGTTTTTATTTAGGTTCCAATTTCAATCCTATTTGAAGTTCTTCAGAAAGATGATGGAAACAGGAATACTGTAATCCAATCTCAAGAACATGGGAGTTAGGGATTGATATTATAAAGGACTAAATGGCAGGTACAGATTGTCCAGAGATGCACTGGACAAAAGCTCCTTAGTTGTTTAGTCTGGACAAAATAACCAGGAAGGAATCCAAATTCAGGATATTTCCTTGCTCCTGGGACTTTATTGACAGGAAATAAAAAAAACCAGTTTTCTTAGGTGATGTTGGGAAGAAGATAGTTCTCTGTCTATTGTGATGGAGACTCTGCCTGCAATCTTTAAGAAGTTGCTTGTTGGACTCGTGCTTTCATCCTTCATATCTTAACTCTGTGTAATTGTATTTCTTTACAACAAAAGAAGTGTTTATTGTAGGAATGTGCAACCCCCCAAACCTACACTATGAGTAATAACACTTTTTTCCCCCCGGTTATTCTAGGATGAATAACTCCTAAACTATTCTTGAATGTGGAAGAAAAAAAAGAAATCAGTTGAACCAGATGCTTACTTATCTATTTTAGAGAACTAATTATCCCTGTTGTTGGTAGTGCTAAAGCTTACAAAATTGCTTCCATCTTTGAATTACTATAATTAAGACGATAACTTCCACATCTAGTTAACATTGCTGTGCAGCTGCTGCATTCATTGACATGCAGATTTTGGATTTTGTAAATTTTCTGTCATTGTGAAAAAAAATTTTAAATACTTATTTTCATTTCCAAAATGTCTGTTTCTTATAAAGAACTCTTTGTAAAGCAAATCAACTGAAACCAAACTTCTGTAACATCAGAAGAGAATCTGGTGAAGTTTGGCTAGGTGGTATTACCTTTTAGGAAAATAAGTAGCCACAAAAAACTTCTGTAGATATGATTGCTCTGAATTTTGGATCCCAGTTCATAGGGATTTGACGTCACTAAATGGAGTGTCAAATCTGGAACAAGTGTGATGTTTGGCTGCTGAAATGCTATTTTGAAAGAAGTTATTACAGCAGTTAATCTGGCCCTTTGACAACCTGAGGTAGTCTACAAAATTCTAAAATTAAAATTTTTGGTTGAAGGTCAGGTTTGATGATCTAATAGGTCTTTTCTAATCTTAGTGTTTCTATGACAAATCACTAATATGGATAAAATGCATTCATGAATAGTAAACAAAATGTGATTTAAGCTATACTTTTTCCATATATCTTATTTCTTGAGATTGATTTCTGTCAAAGTCAATGAGAAGGCTCATGCAATCAGTGTTATCTTGTTTACTTACATACTCCAGCAGCTTCAGCTATGAGAAATTCCTCAAGGCCTATAAATTCAGATAGATTTTGAGAAACTTCCTTATCATTATTCATTTATAATAACCAGCATCGCTATGAAATTGCTTGATAGTGGTGGTTGATTATTTATATTTACATTGTTTTTCTGTGGCCCTGGCTTTCATTATGAATGCCTCATGGGCATTAATCAGTTTTGCTCAGTGAGTTGATGATGTCCCCCGAGTAAACTGCTAAAATAAAGAATCAAATATCGATTTATGCTGAAACTGAGTCATTGATTTCTTTTTCAGACTGAATAGGCACATGAAACAAGGTGTACTCATGGTGCTCATTTTAGAGGCTTGCCCATAGGTGAGGAGGAGGAGGTTGGGGTGCAGATGAAGAGCTGGGGGCTGCGTGCAGCTCGCAGGTACAACACCAAATGTGCTCAGAAATAACTCTGGGCAAGGCTGCTGGCTCGGGGGCACATTTCAGTGGGTCTAAAAGCAGTGTCCAGTTACCAGACCCACGCCCCATGTCCTGCAGTGTTCAGTTTCAGCAGCGTGCTGGGGACGCTTCAGTACACGTAACAAAGGATATTTTTACTGCAGGCAGAGAAGTTAACTCCAGAAACTGAGTAAAAAATAGAGTAAAAGCTCTCTTTCCACAGTGATGCAAAGGCATTGTTCCAACTGTTTCAATATAAGATATCCATTTTACTATGTGTTTTCAGAAATAAATCGAGATGCTCCTGTGTTACCCTGGGTTTCTAGACTCAGCTTTTGGCTGTGTGGGCGTTCAACGAGGGTAGGGAGGGCAGCAGCTCCAGAGCTCTGCATGGGCTGGAGCTCAACCCTACAGCTCTGGGCCCTACAGAAACTCAGTGCTTTTAAAACTGTGTTTTGCCTGAACTGGAAGACCTGGAGGAGATTGTTCTCTGAAGTTATGCAGTGAGATCTGAGAAAAAAAAAAGATTAACAAGACCCATAGCAAATTGTGAGAGGAAAGGAGGTTCAGGGCAGGGCTCACCTTGTGTTTAATGAAAACAGAAAAACTTTGGCTTATAAACAAATAATAATGCTTGAAATCTCTCTGGACTAGTTAAACTGTGATTTTTTTCTAGTTAAAAAATAAGATATAGCCAGCCTTTTACTTTCTCCTATTAGTCCTGTTTTCTTATGTAGGTTGAATTAATTTTTTGAGCAAGAAGGCATACAGTATTGTTTCGAGAATTCCCAAATGATAATAAATAATTAATGCAATTTAAAGGATTAACAATATGATCTCCTCATTGTCATTGGCCTGGTAGCTCACTTCTGAGCCCAGCACTGTCTGTCTGGTTGCAATGAACCTTCCAGGAAATAATCTTTTCTTCAGTGGAACTGTTTCTGCCAACAATTAAATTGACTAGTTTGAATTTCCTTGGCACTAAGCCCTGCTTAAAGCCAGCTTTGCTTCCTTCATATTTAGCTGTTCTTTAGGAGGTGCTCAAATGCTATTGTAGTGACTTGTTGGGAGAGAGGTCACCCCACTGAAATCTGCTTGTTACCTCCTTCCTTCACCCTTTCTTTGTTCTAGTGACTATCAGAACTTCATCACTCTTGTTCTGCATTTCCTCTAAGATTCCTACATCTTTTAAAAACATTTTCTGTATATGCAGAGAGCTCCCTTCAGCCAGCAGAGAGTATGATTTTACTTGTATATTTTTCTCAGCGTAGAACATGAAGTTGAGAAGTTGGGTGTTTTCAGAAGTTTAAGCTTTGCCTTGTTGCCAACACACATAGGTCACAGCAATGGCTAAACAGACCCAAGTGCTGATTCTCTTTTGCAGATGAGAGATCCAGGAAAATCAAAAGTTATCCAATGCTGAGGGTGCAAAGAGAATAATGTTTTATTCCCAGCTTGGGGCTAAGATTTCACTCCAAGCCATTCCCTCCTCCTGGTACATTTGTGTAAACCTGACCTATTTTAAGGGGTCTCAGCTGAGCTTGCTGTCCATCCCCTTAACCCTTTCTCTTTTGGCTCCTTATCTTGGCAAATACAGCAAAGAAAATGGATTTGTAAAACTCTGTTTAACTGGGGAAATGCAGGCAAGCAGTTAAAAAGCTCTGAATTTCACTTCCCTTGTTATGCTGTGGTTTAAATATACCAAGTTTCCATAGCCAGCTCCAGACATTGCTGTAAAAGTAAAGTGTGCTTTAAGAACCCTCTTTAGCAAAGAGATACAATGGTAGAGAATGGAGCTCTGTTTTCTCACTGTACTAGTGGTTTTTATTGAGCAAGATCTTAAATTCTTACATTATATTTGATACTAAAATATCTAGGATTTTTTTAAAAAATTTTATTTCTTACATAGTAGTATATATTACACTAGAATACTCAAGAATTTCATGTTGCAAGAAAGATTTTGTGCTAATGTAAACAATGATTATCTGGTATTAATGTTGGAATTGGGTATTCTGGGTTTTTTTCAGCAGTTACTAGAAGAGTGTAACAGAAAACATGTTAAAAATATCCATGAACTGGGATTTTAAGCTTCTTAAAATCGGGCTGTTAGTTTTTCCATGAGATGTGCACAATTGCAATCAGTTTTTGGATGGACTGTTGTTGAATAATACATGAATGTAAATGGAGATTGTATGGAATCAGTTGGATAATTTTGAGGAATGCTTTAAGTACACTAAAGAGCCTGAATAGCAGTTAATGGTGCTTCAACTTTATTACTGTTTATTATAGTTGGCAGTTCAGTTGTATTTTTTTCTGCATCAAGTTCTCTAGTTTCCTATAGAACAGCAATAAAATAAGCTTACAAATAATAATAGTCAGATGCACTGTATCCTGTGGCAGCAAAATACTTTAGCATTAAATTGTAGTTCTTGGCAGCCCGAGTGTGTTTATTGTTGGGCAGCTCCAGCAGATCAGTCAGTGCATGAAGGACCTGGCAAAAGTCAGCATTTGGGGTCTGCAAGCAAAGAGGCTTTGCCTGTGCCTGAGGAGCCCAGTTTGGATCTTCACAGGGCACCCCTGGAGTGGGGCCAGCGAGCTCCTTCCTCAGCCTTTGCTCAGCTTTTCCTGCTCCTGGCTGTTCTCCCACCCCTATCAACACCAATGGGATTCTCGTTACCTGTTTTGGGAACTGCTGAAGTAAGCAGGAATGTTTCTGCCATGTAGGAAGCAGGCTGGAGCTACAAAGAATAGATGTATGTGGCTGTAGTGCTTGGTCAGTTTTAAGATTTTGCTGGCACCTTCATTTCTTCTGTTTAAACAGCAGGAGAAGTGGCAATCGCAAAGGAATTTAACTATCTAGCTGCCCTTCTTCACAGCTCCGATGATTTAAAAATGTTTCCCTCTTCCACTGTGATTCCTTTTATCATGTTTAGAGCTAAATGTTTGCTGATAGCAGTCACAAGCTGGGAAGAAAATGGAGGAACACAACCTTCTCTTCATTTGGCTCAGCTTTCCCAACAGGGAAAAAAAATCCATCTGAGCTGTCCCATTAGAAATGTCACTTTCCTTGCTGGAACAAAGTCATGGCAACGAGTGGATGTGGTGGAGGCATGTCTGAAACTTGCTTTGCAGTTTTCCATAGGTACTGCCGCATGTTCACGAGGATTTTTAGATCCCAGGCTTTAAGTTTGATTAGTAATCCCACTCATCTGCTGGGTTGTGCTAACACTTTTCCTCTGTAATTTTAACTCTGCCCTAAGGAATATTCTCTGGTTTCTTATAACCAAGCCAATAATTGTAATGGATTTATTTGCTATTTTGGGTATTGGTAAGAGTATCCAAGGCACTCTGGGGTATTTTACATTCTTTTTGCTTTTTGTGTGAGTTGTAAAGCATGAGTTGCACATATTCTGTGAATTAGGAATGAGTTACAAGCTATCTCCAGTGGCCTGTGCAGCAAATGCTTCCAGAGTGTTGAAACACTTGCTGCTGACCAAGTACCTTTTGTCCCTGTACATCTCCTTCTTTGCAGGATCACTACTGAGATCAAGAGTGTGAGAAAATCCCACCCTAAATACCGAGAGATTCCTCCTTAGCAGAAAGAGATTCTGCAGGGCCTGCCTCGAGGTGCTGCTGTCCATCTGACCGTGCCTAATGCTTTATCTTTCTTTCTTTCAGCTGTCGGACAAGCAACAGGAAGAGTTTGATTGTAACATCCAGCACATCTCCAACTCTCCCACGGCCACATTCCCCTCTTCATGGACACGCAGGTAACGCTCTGGGGCTGCTCTGCCTGGGAATTATCAGCACAAATGCCACCAACCATTGCAGTGAGTTTGAACATTCAGATACTCAGCATCAAAATATGCCCTTTGGAAATTATTCTGACTGTAGTTTTTCACCTTCTCAAACTTGTAAGAGGGTCCTTAGAGTTTCAAGATAAATGTTTTATGTTCTGCACTTTCTGGTTTGCTTCCGTATCCATCCTCCACTCTTCCTGGGGGATTCAATCCTCTTACATCCTGCAAGCTGGAAAACAGAGCCAAATAAAATTAGATAAATACATTTAAGCAAATCTCTTGTTTTGAGTCTCTGAGCATGGTTAATTTGTACCAGTGATTTAACTGCAGTTCTCACGAGGAGGAACATCCTGCCTGTTTGCGCATGGCAGCCCGGCAGCTGTGCAGTGTGCCATCTTATGGTCTCTGTCTGCTACTCACAGCAACACGAGCTGCTTGGGAGCTTCATTTCTCTTTTACACTGCTGCCAATTTCAGCATGGCAGCAACTGGGAAATGCTCGTTTCAGAGCGCATGGGCAGGGGTTTGCTGGTCGTTGAAGTGAAGTGTGTGGAGATGTTCTTCCAACACAAAAAGAAGGAATGATTCTTCTGAAAGGGTCATGCGTGCAGATCCAACAGCTTGCCTGAACGGCATGTTCCCTTGTTTTTGTTGCTGAGGGAGGTAGATGGTGTGTGATGGCTTTGTTTTTGCTGTTTCAAAATGCCAGAGAGGATGATTGGGCTCCAGGTACATCCCTGACGGGCACCAGTCAGTAGCAGGAAACAGCTGGAATGTTTGTGGCACATCCTCCACAGCGGAGCCTCTCTGGAAACACGTCACTGCTGCGTGGAAGACAAGGAATGTTGTTTTCATTATAATCAGACTGTCTTCCTCCTACATGGCAGTATGTTCTGTAAATGCTTTCTGGAGACTGAAACTGAGGCAATGCTGAGAAAGAACAGCGAGCTGATAGTAGCTCAGCTAGAAGGAGCCATCTGCTTCTGTTTGCAGAGCTCTGCATCCCGAGAGGTGATATCCAGCCTGTTGAAAGGAAAAAGAAGGCCAAAGTTATTGTTCAGGGATGCCCATAAAAGCCTCATTCACTCTTATGTTTTCGTAAAAATCTGCCACATTTTCTTGGGATGCTATAAAAATCCCAGTCATGGGAAGCTGGGAAGATGCTTTAAATACGTTGTTATTCTAAAGTGACCCATGATTTTCAAATTAAAATGTTAACAAAATCTTACAGGTGGTATATTAAAACCATTTTCTGCTTCAGAATCTGAAATAAAATGCAGGGCTAAAAATGTGTATAGGACCATTTCCTTCCACTTCAAACTCCCTTGTTGCTGTTGTGTGTGCTTATAGTAGCGATAATTTTGTAAAATTTAGTTTAAGCAAGGCATTTTTCTTGGTAGAGATTCTCCTCTTAGTTACATTGTGCTTCTTGCTTTGAATTCATATATGTGTTGGTTTCACTAAATTCTAATTTAGCTCTACAGGCCTTTAACTGAGAAAAAGAAATGCTTGGGAGATTGCAGCAAGATGTTGACATCGTCATTTGTCAGAAAACAAGTGTAGAAGTGTTCATAATAGAAATGTATATTTTATTTTCTTTTGATTTGCTTTTCTCCTCTGTCTGAAAAATTAAGTTTCTTCTGATTGTTTTGATGCTGTTTCAGGCTTTACAAGCTTATAATTTATTGGAAGTATGTGAGTGTCTTCTAAAAGGAAGAGTAACTACTCAGTGGTGTGCCACCTTACTCTAGCAGTAATTTTCAAATATTTTCTTTCTTTTTTCTAATGTTGCATATGGGATTTAAAATTATTAATGAAAAGGACATCCTTTGTTGCCATTTGCAAGAGTAGCCAGTGCTCAGGAAGATAAATTAATTGTAATTTGGTTTTCTACCAATACTATATTTAGAGTCTTCCCTGGGAAAAAAAATAATTTATTCAAGAGACAAGAGTAGATGAAATTTAGAGTACAGTCACAAATATTTTCTTAAGAAATATCATATATGAGGAGTGAATTTGAGAACAGGTTGTGATATTTGTTTAGTATTTGAACAGAATCTGTCAGTCTGTTTGTTCAGGCACATGCAATGATGAATTACTAAGAAATGCTGGTGCCTCTCTCTGGTCTCTTTTGTCTTGAACTTTTGTCTTGTCTTCTTAATGCCCATTCTGAACCTCTCCTACAAATCAAAGGAACAACAAGAACACAGAGAAACCAGGGAGGCTTTCTAAAATGCATCTGTTCAGACACCATACTGAAATAAATTCCTGTATGGCAGTAATGTCAGGAGTTACTTCTCTGTACATGATGTAAAAGTCAGTGGGTGAGGTCTGGACTGTTGTCCTTCTGTCAGGCAAACCTTCCTCCTCATGAGCACTGATCCAGGCAGAGGGACTTACTGCAACAACATGCCAGGCAGCTTCATAATCTAGAAAATTTAGAAGAAAAGTATTACTTGAAGAGCACTCAACATCTGAGAAAGTACATCCAACTGTTTTGAACCCTGCCATGAAATCACTTCTGAATCAAGAGCATTTGAGTGTGCTAGTTCTATTTTCAAACTGTATGAAATAGCATTTTCCAGAATGAGCTGGTACTTTGGCATAAAGAGCTGCAGCTTGTGGGGAAGTCACTCTGCTGGTTTAGTCTCCCAAACTTGTAGTGCCCAGTTTTAGGAATGCAAGTTTGAAAATTTTGCCTTTATTCTAAATTCTTTTTGTTTTGAGATGAGAGGGGAAAGTAAAGAGGTACACATGTGTATTCCTTCATTTTTTTCTATTTCTTTGAATCCATTTTTAAAATCTGAAAATTACAAGGAGGTTACACCATAGGGTTTGTAACTAAATTGCCATCAGATTATATTTTAAATCAAAAAGCTTAAAATCAAAGAACTAACATTATAATTTAGTAGTAAAGAGATAAGTACTTACAGCTGGAAAATTGAAGTTCAAGCTATTTTAAATTTTACTTTCCACAGCTATAAGGTAGCCAGGTTGCTCTCTGGCTTCCAGTGGAGGCACTTGTCCTTGCTGGGACTTCTGCCCTTCTCCCATCTGTAATGGCACATGGAGGGAGCTGCTCACAGCTACTGATTTAAATGATTCTGCTATTATACTGCAAGTTCAGTTCCACCTTCTGGCAGAAAAATGCCTATTGCTGAGGTGCCTATTTATTTATTATTTTTTGGAGTGTGCAGAGCATGTAACATCCCACCCTAGATCCTTCTCTGGTTATCAAAGCTGAGGTTCATCTGCACGTCATGCCTGTGATCCTGGGGTGGTGTGAGAGCACCGTGGCATTCATTGTTTATGAGACTGGTGGTACACAGGGTGCTTTAAATTTTGTGATAATTTTGAAATTTGTGTGTGCTGGAAGGCATCTAATTCTGTAGCATGCATTTGACCTTTAGCTGCTTACTTTAATATTCAGCAAATAATTTGAATATCCTGTATAGAAGACCACAAAAATGTAGCCTTTTGTGTTTATTTATTAATTTTTATGGCTCTCAAAGGCAGGTTTTACAGCATAGTTCTGTTGTGAGTTTTTGGACTCAAAACTTATCTGATGAGTGGCATTCATGTTTGTAGGGGATAGCTGAGACTGTCATTGCCTGTAAGCTCTGGTTTCATATTCTGAAGGTAGTGGATTTAGAAATGCTTTGGCTGCATCCTTCTTCCTGTGTCCTGAAGATGTAACAGCAGTTATTGTCATTGTTGGCCTTGGTGTAGCTGTGTTGATTTACCTAATGGTCAATCATTCTGTGTAACAGCCTCCCTTGAGACAGAGGCATTTCAGGTTCAGTAGTGGCCAACTATAACCCTGGAGCAACAGGGGATTCTACCTCTGCTGCAGAATAAATAGGGTTTCGATCAGCCTTGGTGAACAAGACCATTGCACTCAGGCTTCTCTTATTAAAATACCTTCATCTACAGCAGATGCAGCAGTGCTGGGAAATTTTAGGGAAAGTGGAAATTCCCTGTCTCCTTGTTGTTGTTTTAAAAGCTTCACCCAGACTCGAATTGAGTAGAAAAACTAATTGCTTTTCATTTTAAAACTAGAAGTAAATCACAGGGGATCTAATTAAAATTCCGGTGTCTGAAAGGAAATATGCCATATACATCTGAAAAAGTAGTTGCTCAAAAATTAGTATCTCTGTACCACACAGTGCAGGCTCAGAAGAGTTTGAACACCCACATACTTAATTTCAAAATTTAAAAACTGTCATTACCCAATTTGCTCAGTTATTCTGAAATTCAATTTTGATCATACCCCAGAAAGTTCAAAGATTGATGAAGATGTAAAAAGGCAATGACAGTTCATTGCTTGTTTATAACAACATTGGGCAAGGAGGTTTTTGTTCAAAACTATCATCTTGACACAGTAGTGTTTATTGCCAGTAAAGCTTGAAAAATGAGAAGGCAAAGACCAAGGTTTCCACCAAAGCTGGCAGCCTTCCTTGCTTCATTAGATCATCTGCATAACCATGGAAAGGCCTCATTCCTGCTGCATCCTAAAATGCTCCTTCAGCTTTCTGCTAGGGAATTACATACCCTAAGGTATGTGCTGCCACCAGGACATGTGTGTTCATGTGTGACTCAGTTCTTCACTTTGGGGACTTCTTCCATCTCCTTGGAAGCTTGCAATGCCTCCTTAACTGTGACTGTCAGACCTCTCCATCTTCTTGTGGTTCAAAAGTAGCAAAATGGTTCTGGTTTTCCACTGCGACCATGGGAATTAAAACGAGTACAAGCTTAATAAATGAAACATCAAGTTATTTAGCTGTAGGTTTCTGATTACTCTCTCCCCTCTTCACTTGGGATATACTGGGAATGGGTTAAACAGTATCCAGTTTGGGATGAAGACTTGAAACGTGTGGTATCAAACTGTGAACTCATTGTTAGTCTTAACCAGCAATACAAAAGAAAACCAAGGCAAAAGAAAACAAAACTGATGCTCAAAATCTTTGTTTTTAATTTAGTTTGCTCTTGATGAAGCAGATTGTGGAGTGGTCTGGAATTCACTTACCTCTCCAGATCTCTCATCACCCCATAACACATGTTACATCAGCCTGGGGCTGGTTTAATATCAACCAGCTGCTGTTTTTCCCCTCTTAGACTTGCAGAGCAGATGGAGTTTGCTGGCCTGTGCTGCACTGTGGCCATCCTCCCACCCCAGGAGGTATCATCAGCCTGTTCCCCCTCTCCTCCTCCTCCCCCCTGCCCCAACACATGTACCAGGTGTGCACACCTTGCTCACAGAAGTTGTGCAGAGATGCTGCTGAAGATTTTTGTGACCCATTGGTAAGGATGAAGTGTGAGGGAATGTTGCCTTCAACTGGGCACCGTGCTTGTATTCTGCTCCTGCTCAGTGGAACAACAAAAGTGTGTGGATAACTTGGATTGAAATTAATGTGACTTAATTATAAGCTTCAGTATGTTGCTGTATGGGACTGTAACCTCAGAATCACTGCTGCCCTGAGGGGCAAGCTGGGCAGCTTGAGCTTCTTAAACAGGGGCAAGTCCTTTGCAGATGGCTCACTCTTAATTTTTGACTTTTTGACATGACTTTTAAAATAAAACCATTTTATATGGGATTGAAATTTAAAACAGTTTCTGATGTACCTTGCAGTGTATTGCTTTTCCAGAAGCTATTTTGTTTTCCTGATGTTATTTTAGTGCTCTATTGCTGTCTTTGCACACAGAAATTGCTATTGACACATGTTTACTATGGATAGTTTCTCTTCTGTGCCTGTACTAATGATTGGACAGAGCAAACCCAATAGAAGGCACACTCACTGATGTGAAGCTCTAATTTCATCCATAACTGTCAAATATTTCTGTAGTTAGTTTGTAAATGATACTGCCTTTCAGAAGGGCTGTCTGTGTGATGGTTGCTTTTTACTTTGAAATAAAATACATTGCAATGAACCACTCACTATCTTTACACACCTTATGACAAAGCCCAGAGGGGAAAAAAACCCTTGCGCCAGAAATTAAGTGGTTTTTCTTCTTTTCTGTGTAGTTTTGCTGGTATTTTCATTTTCATGGTAAAGTACTATTTCAGAAAAGTGGTAGTTAGTGTGACTGCTGGTGGATTTTAGCCCAATCATCTTACATATACATAGTCCTTTTATTATCATGTGCAGTTTTCATGGTATATCCTTTTTTTTCCTCAGTGAATTTTGTCTTCAACCTTAGCATACATTGGGAAGAAATGTTTTCTTACTCTCCATTATTCCTGAAACTGTCATCAGTGTCACTTCTAACTCAAGTTTTTCATTGGCAAGCGTTAGGAAAAGCTTGTAGATAGAAACTACTGCAAAATATTAAAATACTCTATTGTCTATGGGTGGTACATTACTTACATGAAAGTGGGAAATGGAACATACCCTATAAATTATTTTAAAAGGGGGAAAAATACTGGTACATCTGTGTCAGAACATTTCTTTAGCAAAGTGATGCTCAAAACTCAGACTCAAAGCTCCAATTTTTTGTTACTACAACATGCAGTTCAAAGTTTTTCAGAACACTGAAAACTTACTCCATCTGTTGCAAATGTGAACAAAATGGTTTTGAACTGTTAATTTTTGCTTTCTTAAACAGGTAGCAGCCCCTTGGACAGTCCCAGGAACTTCTCTCCAAATGCACCTGCTCATTTTTCCTTTGTTCCTGCCCGAAGGTAAGGCAAGGTCTATTCTCTTTGGTCTGGCAAGCAAAAGGTCAATACACTTCATTTACAAATGGCCTATGGGTTAGAACATTTTTGATTGTGCTTTACTTTCTTTGATGTCTCCAATTTTATTTTCTTTTACTCCTTATGGATTACATCTTGGCAGCACCAGAATGTATTAGGTGCTTTTCAGACCTAGAAAAAAATACAATAAATTAAGTAGTTAATGCTGCCTGGGGAAGAGGCAATGTTCTCCCAGAGGAACAACATGTAGAGCATGTGCTATGACACACAATTTAGTCAAAGTGACATTAAAGCCAGTCATGATTAGGGTAATTGTAACTTAGTTGTAGTCCTAGATGTTGCTCTCACCGAGGTGTGTTGAAAATGTGCTGATCTTCTTTGCTATGTCTGCACAAAGATCTAAACATACCTTAAATGAGGTGTGCACAACTCTGTGCCTTCCTTCCCTGCCTTCTCACTGGTAGTGGCTCCTGAGTATTCTCTGCTGTATTGGGCTTTAGTGTCAAGAGGACATTACTGCTCAATGAGGAAATAGCTGCTAATTGAAATTGCAAGTCTACAAGAACCTCTACAAGAGCAGCACTGAGAGACCCGAATGTGGAGCTGTCATCTGTCCTGCAGCCAGGGCCGGACAGGTGCTGGTCATGCGGTGTATCAAACTGCTGGAAAGAAATCTGAGACCACACTGGTGGATTTAGTGTAAGGAACAGCAGTGAAAGAATAGAGACAGCTGGGAAAAGCAGAAAAAATGGTGATTTGAATGTTGAATCCCAGCAGGTAGGCAAAAAAATGGATAATGATACAGAAAGTTAAATTTTGTGAGAGACAAAGAAGAGGGAAATTAGAGAGCTCCCAAGTAGGGTTTGTGCACAGGAGGTGGGTTATTAGATTCAAATGTGAGGAAGGTATTTTGGATTTGTTAAACTCTGCCTTAGCTGGAAAGAAAACCAATCTGTGTTAAAATGATCTGAGAATGGGAAATGTGTGATCATCCTGAGAGGAAGTAAGTTTTCTGAGAAAGACAGATTTAGCTTGAGGACTAGTTAGAAAAAAATGATAAGTCTCAAAACTTCAAAGAAGAATAAAGGGTTAGGATTTGATGGAATAAGGTACACTCTTTATCTGAATGGCAGGAAAATCCTGGAGCATTTCTGTTGAGGTGATTTTCTGGAAGACCTGTAGTCCTTCTGAATTCTGTTTGAAGCAGACTTTAGTCTTCTGGTCTTATATAAGAAAATGATTTTTAGTAGCACATCAAATGTATTTTCCTGTTGCCTCAGAGGGAAAATTAGTGCTTTACCTGCTGCTTAAACAATTCAAATGGACTCATCCACATTTGTTTTTAAAGCCTGATCTGGGTGTATTCAATAAGCTCTGTTGAAATCAACTGAACTTTTACCAGTTTTCACAGTATCTGAAATACCTCACAGGAGTTCTGGATCCTGGAAAACAGTAGAAACAGCAGTTATTGTCAAAACTTAATGTAATTTTTCAACATCATGTTTCAACTTGATCCTGCAATATGGCTTTCTAAAAGTTCAGACAGCAAATAAATGTTTTAATAATAAAACTCTAAAGAGTGCCCTTTCATACTTTTCCACTTTTAAAATGTAATTTTTAAAGAAATAGGTGAATAAAGGGTAAACCTATCCTATTGAGTACAGTGGCTCATTTTATAGCATGCTGGTTCCTCTCTATACTTTTTCAGCCAGGGAAAAGAACACTTAAGCAGGGCTTGTTTTAGAAACCTGTTTCTATTTTTTGCTTGCATTACAGCCTGAATAGCTATGCCAGCAGTAACAACAGATACATACTAGATTACCCCATACTGGTATCAGAATAACTTCTATATGATGGAATTAAGGAATTACAAGTGTGGTGCCAGAGAAATGGATATTTCACAGTACCTTTTTCATTGGCATTGTGTGGGGCTTAAGAGATGGCCCTTGCCTGATTTCCTGCCATTGCCATCTCAGGAATTACTTGTTACTGATTTTCTGCCTTTTATTAGTAGTGTAATTTCTTCATTTATTATCCTGTTTGGACATAATTTGTGATTTCCATTCTTTCATTATAGTTCTGTGATGAGTTCTTTTCTGAGATGGAACAGGAAACTTGTTTGGAGAGCTTGTGTTATTGTAAAGCCACTACAATTTACTGCAAGATTGTCCTTAGTCTGACTTGTGATCAACCACAAATCCCTTTCAGTGATTTTATCAGCCACACCATGGGCAGGAATCCTCCTGTTGGAATAAGGAAATGTATGGTTAATTCTGCTCATGCTCACTAAAACTGATCTTGGAGGAATAGCAGTAACAGAAGATGAAGGGCTTTTTTTTTCAGAAAGCGTGTGCATCATTTACTTCTCCCTCTCTCATAATTATTGTACAATTTTTTCCACACAGCCATGGACACAGAGCAGACAGGTAATGTGTATCCCACTGCTGCTGTTTGTGTGTGTGTGTGAACTGTACTTCTGTGCAGCTGAGCACGTGTCCCTAACAAGTTCATGCTGTAACAACCCCATTTAGGCATTCAGCTTCTAGTCTTTGTAATAGAAACAGAAAATCTTTACATTTTGGCTTAAAATGATAAACAGGTAGCTCTCTGGAGAAGATGTGTTGTTTTTCTAACTCCTTGTTTGAAATTGATCTACTTCTTCATGAAATAGCTTTTAGCTACCATAAAAACACCTCCATAATTAACTAATTAAAATGTCATTTTAGAGGAAAATTTTGTTTCTTGCATGTCTTTGTTGGGCTAGCAAAGCATCTATAATAAATAAAATAAAAAACCTAAGGATTTAATTCCAAGTGTCTTATCCTGAAGTAATATTGCATGTTGTCTCTCTAAAAATATGTTTATTAACAAAACACTGAAGTACTTAAAAATGCTTTGCATAAATGCAGGAGGAATTTGCTTTAAAGGTCTTTTCTCTTTCTTTGATTTGGAAGATTTTCACTCTTGTCCCACTTCTTTCTGCTAGAGTAGAGCTGATATGTTTGTCCTGACTCCTTAGCACATTGCTTGCCTGGATTGCATCAGCAGAAAACAGCCAGAGCATGAAGGGGTGTGCTGGATTTTCTAACTGAGAAAGACATTTTCTTTTGACTTGGTCAAAAAGAAAATTCTGAAGTTATTTCAATACACCGTTTAGGTAATTCAGTAAAAAAAAAAATTAAAAAGAATCAAGCTTTCTTTTTCAAGGAATGAATAACTTATGCAGCAAGCAACAGTGTTTTGCTCTGTGGCTGAAGATCTGAAGTGCATCATTGACCTGAATATTTCCCCAGTGCCCTTGTATGTTACAAGAAACACAATGAAAATTATTGAAGTTTAGTGTTCATTCCCTTACCACAGCATGCAACAACTTTGTAATGCAGATAGTTGTTGTTATTCAGGGTTAAGAAAAGAATTCCATTTCACTTGAAATTATTTTGAGATTGTTCTTTTACATTTAATTGTCTTGCCAGAGAAAACATCACCTATGGCTAAATGGGGTTTAGCTGTAACATAGGCATACAAAAAAAATCTGCATTACAGACTTCTTTTTTTTTTAAGTGCATGAAGCATGAGTATTTTTAAAACTCTGTTGACATAATATTCTTTCAGTGATGTGGAGCAGTGAATTTATTTCCCTCTCATTCTAAGATAGATGGCAAAGAGTGGTGTGTATCAGTGCCTGAAAAGAAAAGGAACTAGATCTGAAAAAACTGTAAACAGGGATTTTTGTCTTGTTGGGCACTGAACCTTTTTCTGGAGATGAGATTTTATGGGTATGGATAGTGGGATGAGAAATATTACTGTGAAGATAAAAGTTGAGGCTTTTATAATCACTATTTCAGACCTTTACCAAATATCCTGTTTTATAATGCACTTGCATAAATGCACTGTATCTGCGTGTACCAAAAATCCCCCATATCTCTCCAAAATGAGTTAGAACTGTTCTAGTTCAGCTTCATGTTATGACCAGTTACTGATAATCTGCTGCAAGAAAAAAACCAAGCAAACTGAAACTGATATGAGGAAGAGGCTTTATCATCCATCCATTGTGCAACAGGACATGTTTGTCCATTTTAAGGACACAACATGTGGGAAAATAGATCAGAGACAGGAAAATGGTGTGAGACTGAGCCGAATGTAGTTCAGTTTCCATCCTCTCTGAGACTGGGTTTGGGAGAAGAAGAGGGTTTCAGGGAGGGCAACACTGATTCCTCTCAAAGCTTTTGTGTAGTTCCTCAATTCCTCAGTTTTGACACTGGCAAAACAGGAGCTTTCTGCACTATCTCCACAATGGTTTGGATGTTTTCCCTGAGAGATTTGTCTGTTTGGCTACAATAGGGAAATAACTGCTAATGTTATACTGACTGGAGGAGAAAGGAGCCTAGGTGAGATTTCTGTGATTTATGTATGTGTTTGGAGTGGGCCCCTTGCCTCTGTTCTATCTGCTGTTGTGGGTTTGATTGTCCAGCCATGCCAGGCAATGTGCTGGGCAGAATGCCCTCTGAGTAGGTAAACAAATTAATCTGCTTTCAGTTGATTCTTGATCTAACATGATTTTTTTGTCCTCAATCTAAATCTTCATTTGGAAGACAATGAGCTTCACAAGTCTGTTAAGCATGAATGTCTTTTTCAAAGAAGTTTGCAAGGAGCTGTTTTTATTTATCGGTTTTAGAAACTCCCAAGTTTTGTACAAGTACAAAGTATCTACTTAATGCAGGGATTCTGGTGCCCTTTGATTTAGCTTTTCCAAGATCACCTAGTTTTGCTTTTAGAACTTCCTCTAATTGCTTTTCCACAACTGTGATTGTAAATAAGATACCTGATTTATCTGAATAACTCAAGACATTATTGAAAGGGCGAGGTTAGGAGATAGGGAGGAGAAAATTGCTTATTTCTCTCAAGAATTAGCCACACAATGTTCCTGGCTGTAATTTCCCTTACATCTTTTCCCCAGAACGGATGGACGTCGCTGGTCCTTGGCCTCCCTTCCTTCATCTGGATATGGAACAAACACTCCCAGTTCAACAGTTTCAGTAAGTGACACAGACTTTTCCAAGCAATTCAGTTTTTACAAATGCACCCTAACAAATCAGCTTCTGAGTCTCTACTAAAATACTGGATCTTTCTTCATTGTTTTGCTAACATTATTTAATATACTAATTATTTTAAAAATTATTTTAATTATTGGTTCTGCTGCTTTTTTTTCCTCCATTTCCCAGCTCCTATCATCTTGCACTTTGCCTTTAGCATTGGTGAAATCCCAGTGCAGCACTTGGCTCAAGTGATCGTTTGAGAGGCACAAAGTCTCCGAAGTGGCAGGACTCAGAGATAGTGCACAAATACCTTCCAGCTCTCAGCTTTTTGTAACTGGGAAATGAAAGTCCTGTCTGCTTTCAAGTACTTAGTCTGAAAACCTCTGCTACCAGGCTAGCAGAAAGAAAAACTGATAAACCACCTCTGTTATTCAACTCCAATAATTTGAAGCTCCTAATGAAGCTTTTCAGTTCTTACACCCATCATTAGAAAGGCTGGTTGCAGTTGGCTTGAGTTCTGTCACCAATAGCACTAAGCTGGTAGCACCACGTTAACCCTTGTGACTCTGACCTGCTTCCTAAAATGAGTCTTACTCTTTAGTTTAAGTCAGCTAGGAGTTGTGGTTATCCACATGAGAACCTTGCAAAGACAAACGTAGGAGCATTAGAACTATAAAGACTTAATGTAACATGCATTTGTATGTGTCTTCTGGTATCTTCAACTGTGTGGTAACAAATCACTGCCTCTTTCCATAATATTGATCATTTGGTTTTGTATTAATTATTTAGAGTATGTTCCTAATAATTGTGACACCTTCATGAATTAGGACTCAGTGCTACACGTTATGCAAATCTGACACTGTATCATTGTTTTCCTTGTGAGCTGTTCTAAGTTCATCCATAAACTTTCTAGTGCCTCTCAAACACAAATTTATGGTTTTTTTTGGAGTTGAGTGTTAAACCCAATCTATATAGGAAAAGAAGAAATTGGGGTCAAAAGTTTCCTTTTAGTATAAATTGTTATGATTAAAATCTATTTCTGCAATGTTAATCTTATCTCTATAACTTCATTTGTTCAGACACATTCTTGCAAACTCTAGTCCACACAATTTCTACAATTTGTTACCTTTTTGAACTTTAAGACAGTTGTTTTCTTGTTGAGTTTGGTGTGCTTTTTGTCTCCTTAGAAGGCAGGTGACTTGATATCAATATGCATACAGATACGTGGACAGGAGCACAGAAAAATACACATGAAAAAGATGTCCCTGATTTCACTGCCACACATTATTGTATATTCAAGCTGTTAAAAAGGGGCTCTGCTTTGGCCTTTATAGTCCTAGATTAAATCTTTATGGGCTTAATCCATGTCTAAAGTCCTCTTCTGGGTGCAAGCTGTGGGAGCATGGATCAAGTACAGTTACTTTCCACATGGATGACATCCAAATAGCTTGGTCATTGGTGGTCACTGTGACAGCTTCCAATTTGCTTGTGAAGATGACACCTTTGGAGGCCAAACTGTAGTTTTTCAAGAGTTTGTAATTTGACCAGACTTAAGATGGGTATCCATGGAGAGAGAAAAAGTAATAACACCAAAAATCTATTGGAAGTATCAGTTCTGTCTTTGAAATCGGGACATCAAGGCTACTTTTAGAAAGTTCTCAGCTTTCTGGCATGGGAAATAAAGCATATTTGTCTCTTGTCATGTTCCCTGAAATAGATAGATAATTTTGATTGATATTTTCTCATGAAAAAAATAAACAATCCAACAAATCTGAGATAGACATGTCATATAGAAAGCATCAGTTCAAATGGTAATTTTTCAAAGTGTAAGTAATGGGGAGGTGTAATGAGAAGCATAAAGTGATGGTTGTAGTTAGACCCGAATTCAACTTCATGCAAGAAACAGGTTGAAGCATTTAATTCCAAGATTTTAATTTTTTTCCTTAACTGACTAAGTTTCTCATCTCTAGTCCTTTTGCTGATTCAGTATTAGGAAGACATTAAAATAGGCTGTTTAGTAAGTAGTGATGCAATTGCTGGAGCTATTAAACCTGGTATTACATTTCTAAGCCAATCCTATTATCTCAGTATTTCACAGATTAGAATTAATTTGAATTGATCTGAATAACACTTCTAAAGTTGATAAGCAGTGTTATTCCTGCATACACATTGAAACTGAAGTAAGAGGTAGTGAAGGGGTTTGTCAAAAGGACACAATGAATTACTGCTGCAGATGCAAATTCAACAGAAGTTTGGGCTTCCATTTCATATGATCAGTCCTCAACTTTATGTTTCTTTCTCGAGCAATAAGAAAGAAGCCAGTAGAGCTTTGTTCTAGTATGTGTGCCAGTGGGAAATGAAATATCAAGAAGGGCACAGTCCGTTCTGTGTCCTGCTGGTTGAGTTTTGTATGAGAGCAGGAGCTGCCCCTCATCTCTGTGATCATGGATCACCTGCTGGACCAACCTACTGAACAATCCAAAGCATTTACCTCGTCTAAGATCAGTGAGAACCTGTAGATTCTGCTTTATTTTGCTTCCAAATGAGGGATGACACTTCAGTCTAAACCAAACCACATTTACCCTTTCTATACAAATCATGAAGACCAGATGTATCATCAGACCAACACTGAAAAAGCTGGAGAAGACCTTTCCAGTTAGGTGAACATAAAATAATCAGTTAGATAGGCCAGTACACAATTATTTTTAAACAGTCAATCTGCATTTTCTAGATGCAGAGTTAGTTTATAAGCAACTGTAATATAGATTGATTTTTTTTTTATTGGAGAAGAGTTGGCTAATTCTGCATCTTTAATTAAGACACCAGGGGGATATTTGTATTAGTCTGCTGCAAATATTGAGTAGAGTGATGTGATTACCTGAAAATCAATACTTCAGAAGTGTTTCACTTTGCTTTCATGCTTTTTCATTGAAAGGTTGTACGCCTTAATACTGCTAGAGAAACCCTTGGCAGAGAAAAGTCCATGGTCTTTATCTTCAGGGCCTTCATTAATTATTCTCTGGAATTCTAAACTTTGTGATCTGATTGCTTTTAGGGAGAGGAAGTGGAGGGAGGATTTTGCTGGGCTGTCCATGGGTTGAGTAGCACTGCTTCTCCAGTGATTTTGCTGTTGGGAAACAAAGTTTTTAATGATTTTACTAGATGATAAGTTTTGATTTTTATTTTCTAATTCAAGTAACTATGTGCTAACTTTCCTTAATTAGTTTTGAATCAGACATGTATTTGCAATGCCAGAACTTGGGTATCTGCTAATGCAGGTTTTTAAGTGCCTTTAGTACTTCCTGCTCCACTGCAGGATCTGTGTTATTCACCATAATGGGATTTCAGCTGCCACTTAACTTTTTCTTTGAGTTTTTTTCATAGGCAGGTTCTTCTTCCTGCTCCTTGTATTGTTTGAGACATAAACAAAGGCATCATTGAAATCTCTGAAAATCAAAATGGGAATTGTATAATTCTGTACTTAAGGGAGGCAGTAGTCACTGTATATGGCATAAACAGTTGGGGCAGCAGAAGGGCTGTGGGCAAAGGGGCAAACACCCACACTCTTGCTTGGCTTTGGTGAGGAATAGACCAGTGTAAACTGATAGACCCCCTGGGTAAATGTCAGTGTGTGCACACTGGGCTGGGAGTGACTTCCCAACAGAGTCCCTCCTGCCTGAAGGAAAACGTTGGAAGTGGTGGCTTCCAGTTCCATGCACACTTGGGAAGGTCGTGCACATCCCAAGGCTTTCAAGGGGATTCTTTTCTGTAAATGCCTCTGTGCAGTGCAATGGGAGTGCAATTCTGGAGTAATTTAAATTTTGGGATCTGGAGCCAATTAAATTTTTATCTGAAACAGGATCTTTAGGTTTGTAGGTTCTTATATCACCTGATTTTCTGTTGCTTACTATATTTGAAATAACCACACCATTTGAACAAATGCATTCTATGTGACTTGTTTATCTCAGATTTGTTGGTTGATTGGGTTTTTTCCCTCAGAAAATGTCAATGCAAATGATATAACTATATGGCAAGAGACAAATAGGGTTTCTTTCCCATGCTAGGTGAGTTAAAACTTTGGTCATATGTGTTATATCATGTAGAATTCCCTCCTACCAATACTTCTGGTACTAGGATGTGGTGCTTCCAGTCTAAGTGAGGTAGCAAAAGGAAAAGTTTTTCTGCTGGAACAGTGTACATAATTAATTTCATCAGATAATAAGGAACTGTGGAACTTAGGGTGATGTTTTTAATAAGGCCCACTGGTGTTGTTCAGTGCTACTCTGATTATTCAGCACCTTTTTTTTTTTCATTTTCCCTTTTGTTTTTAAAGAGAATTTTTAATTTGTCCTTACGTAATTTGTTTTCTTACTTCTCTAAAATGGAAAGGGGCATTGAAGAATCACACACAAAAAAATACATTTCTTAGTCGACCTTCAGCTTTTTCCTCTGGAATGCACAGCTCTGATGTTGTTAGCATTTCCTACAAATATTTCTTTTAATCTCAGGTTTTACAAGGTTCATAAATTAAAAGTTTCATGTCTATTATTATCACAGGACATGTATAATATAACTGCATCAACTTATTTACAGAAAAGTGAGATGCTTAACTCACTAATGAGAAACTTTGTTAATCTTAAAACAAAGTCAGATACTTTATTATTGCTTCCCTGGTTAGAGAAGAAGCCTGATGGAAAATGAAAAGGAGAAATAAAATCCTGACCATTTACAATAGCAATTTCCAGTGAGAGCCAATAGCCAGCAGAAAACTCTTACATCTACACAGCTCCATAGCATTCTGCATGCCAGTGAAACTCCTGAGCTAAGAGAACATGAGGGAAAAGGAAAGAAAGTTGCTCACCACTCCAGGAACCTCCTTGTCCTTCCCTGAGTAGTGCTGGTACTCACGTGCCTTCCTCTCTGGCTCCTGATAGTAAATTTTCTGCATGACCAGATGTACTGGCTCCAGAATCAAATGCAGTGGTCCCTTAGCCCTCTCCCAAAGTTTTCCTGATGTCACCAGCTCTGTCATTGAATGTAAGGGTTGGCTTAGCCTAATGAGACTGATCAAAAGAGGCACCTGGTCTGATAAATAGCTTTCTTTTCCGCTGCAGTGTCTGGCAGAATCCGTTCCTCTTCCATTCATTAGCTGACCCCTATGCATGCGTTTAGTGCATTTCTTTTCTGTATTTTTTTCTGTACTCAGTCATCATGCTCATCTCAGGAGAAGCTGCACCAGCTGCCCTTTCAGCCCACGGCAGATGAACTTCATTTCCTGACAAAGCATTTTAGTACCGAGAGCATCACTGATGAGGAGGGGCGGCATTCTCCAGCCTTGAGGCCTCGATCCCGCAGCCTCAGGTGAGCTTTGGATCATTTGTTGAATTTTCAACATGTTGGACATGTTTATTGCATTTCTTTATGTGCTTTCAGGTCTGAGAATAGTCATTTGTAGTTGCATTGTCACATGCTTTTGAAACTATTTTAATCAACATTTAGCTCACCTCACCTGATCACGAAGGATTTTTTTTCGCACATTTGATGCTGAGCTTTTGGATTGCAAAGTGGTCGGTATACTCTGCTTTTGTATTTTCACAATAACTGTATGAAAATAAGATCCACAAGTGTCTCAAACTAAATGCATAGGATGTAAATTTCCTTTAGCGAAGTTTCTTCTCAGAACTTTGCTACAATATCATAAGGATGTGGTTATAACCACTTCTAATAACTTTTCTGTCAGTGTTTGTGAAGGGGTGTGAAAACCAGAGTAGATAAAGTCAAAACTTTAAATGGAATTGCACCCCAGCACAATGTTGTAATAGTGCTGAAAATGTTTTTGCTGCATTAATAGTTGAATAATTTTACTGTTGCTTCAGAGAACTGGTTGTTCAAAGATAACTATCCAGGGTTATTTCCATGTGTAGTTGATTTTTCCATACATAAAACCAGAAGCAACTAGAATTTCATCTTTCACAGAATTATAGAATGGCTGAGGTTGGAAAGAATCTCTGGAGGTCATCCTGTGCAAAGCTCTATTCAAGCAGGCTGCCCAGGATCATGTCCACATGACTTTTGAATATCTCCAAGGACAGAGATTCCAGAAACTCTCTGAGCAATCCTTGCAGATCTCTAACGGTTATATGGAATAAATCCACAAATATTTTGTATCATGGGAAAAGGCTAAAGTTTTGCTATGCCTTTAGTGCTGGACCAAGTGAATGAAAGTCTAGGGAAAGTCTAGACACACCAAACCTTGTGAAAGGAAAGGGTTTTTAGAAGTAGGATTGAAGGAGGTGAAGTCTTCATTCATCTGAGGATATCAGAGGTGGATATCACCTTTAAATTAATGGACAATATTCAAAAACTCTACCAGCTGGAATTGCTGAATCAGTGTGCCCAGCTCAGGACTTGGGTGGGAATTTATAAAAGGAGGAAGTGAAACAGGCCAGGATAATAACAAAACCCATAGTGAATATCATGTCACGGCAGAGCTGACCTTTCAGGATTATTTGTAATTATTTGTATGTTCTGAACTTCAGTGTGGGCCGCATGGTAATTGCATGTGGATCTGCTAAGTGTAGTTCCACAGTAATCTACAGGAGCAGGTGAGTGCTGTGGGCAGTGGCACACAGCCAGCCCCCTCCTCAGTGCCATGTAATGAAAGACTAATGATAAATTTTGTACTAAGTCCCTTTGACAATAGTCCTACTTGAGTCCTTGTGCTGCCACTCCTAATGCTGGCCCCTGCTGAGTAGTGTAACTGTAGTGGTTCTAATTCTCTGGAGGTGAGGCAGCTCCTGTAGACAGCTGATAAAGTACTGTAGACACATGATAAAGTAATGATTGTCCTTTAACACAGGTGTAATCCTGCTGTAGAAGACACTTTTGCTAATACAAGAATGATACACATGACCACATGAAGAGCCCAATTTTATTTTTTTCCTTGTTAATGTGGGTTATCAGGTTGAAGAGAATTTTGCCTTTGTGAGCCAGTTTGAAGCAGGCTGATCGTGGAGTAGGTTTCTAATTTGTGGTGGGTTGAGATTAATTCAGAGTATCGTGTAACTTATTAATCTTCTTCCTCTCTTGAATACCTTTTCTGGCTCACTCACTGGTTTTTAGTGTGGTAATGTCCAGCCTTATTGGTATTCCAAAGCTTAGAATGAAGTAATTTAATTTTTTCGACTGATTGTGCCTCATTTGGTTTTCATTTTGCTTATTGCCAATACTGTGATGCTGCATGACTCTAAAGCACCCTTGCCACTACCAGGCTGGCCCTGGCTCCTCCAAGGAAAATGGATAGGTCAATGCAACCAACTGGAGCAATGTTTGCAGGAGAAAAAACCTTTTTTGATAGAGGGCAGCCTGTACTTGTAAACAAACAAGTACTGAAATACATAAACCCCAGACATTGTTCACTGCACAAAGCTTGCTTATTTATTTGCCCACACTTGAGTTACCTCAGTTGGTGAGAAGATATTTTCACTTACTTAAAAAATAAAAGCTGAGAACAGCTTTTGTTTTTCAACATTAAATTAAATTAAGCAGTAATTTCCTAAAAATGTATTTTTGCATTCAGTGGTCTTGTTTGATCAGCTTTAATGAAAAGCAGATGAACAAAATACATCAGACATTTCCCTTAATTGGCAGCCATGGCTTTGTAATTTAAAAGATGGTGTCATTGTTAATGTGTATTCATTTTCCATCCTATATGACTGCAGCCTTACATCTCTTTTTGCGAGGGGAACTGGCATTTTGAGATGCCACTGTCAAATGCTGGGATTGTTTTTTTGTGCCTGTAACCCAAGATTATTTTTATTTTTTTTTAGAAATGTCAGATGATCCTTTTATGCTCCTAGGTATAGAATATTGCCTAGATGTAACTTTTGGAGAAATATACTTATTACTTTGGCTAGAAATGTGCCATTTTCTTGTACCTGGCTGCAAATATTCATCCAGAGCACCCTTAATGATCAAACTGGATGGTAAAACTAACAAAGTGTGCAGTCATGGAGGGTGCACTGACAGGTTCATAGCACCTCTGCTTTGCTTGAGGTGTTCTGCCACTGGGCCTTGAAGATATTCATCTTTTATTTAATCATGCCTTATTTGAAATGCCCAGAACTTCTGCCCTGAAGAAATGGCTCTGGTTCTTTCCCAGCTGCTTTCCTGTGCAGGGGGAAGGAGGGAACAGGAGACCAGCACTGGGATGCAAATGTTTGACATCCTTATAGCTGCTTGCGAAATCCAGGAGCCAGATCTCTCCTCTGACTGAAAAACATCCAGTACTCACGTGCTCAGTCAAAGAACACATTTCCATGTGACTCACCTGTTTTGGAGCTTGTAGTGTGTCTTCAGTAGAAGAAAATATTTCTTTGTGTTTCTTATACCTGTAGAAGTAGTTCCTAAATATCATCTCTCAACTGTTCTCTTTTTTTTTTTTTAATAATGCAACCTTCAAATACTTCAAATCTGACCAACAGAGAGATCCTCAGGCTATATTTGTTTTGTTTAGATCAATCCTGGTCTTTATCTGAACAAGATCTTTTCTCCCTGGAGTAAAATGCATGAAAAGCTGTGAATACTTGCACTAAACTTGGCATCATTACTCTTTTTAAGTTAGAGAGATGCTGCCTGCCATCTTTTCCCAGTTCCTTTTACTTGTCATCTTTAGCAGTTGCTCACATGTGGGAATGTGCAGAGAATGTCAGAGATAAAAGTCGAGTTAACTAATAAGGACTTTTTCAGCAGCTACCTTTGAGCAGTCACTCAGCCCACCAATCTGCCCATTTTTCTTGATCTCTTTTTGTATTTCAGGATAATGTTGTCTAGGTAAAAAGGGCTGAAGATTGTTGCAGTGAATTTTTATATAGTTGAAGGAGATGAGATCATCCTTCTTCATCTCTTTGCTGGGCAGTGCTTTTTAAATGCAATCCCCCAACCTGGCTTCTAGCATGCTGGTTCCTGCCATTAAGAATATACAGACAAAGCTCCTGGAAAATACCAAAATAGACTCCTGATGATAAAATGCCCAAGAAGGAATAGGTGTTGTGAAAACCAGTGGCCTGCATAGCCCATTTTTATCTTTCATCCTGCAGGTTGTGGGGCTCTCTCATCTCAGTGCACTTCAGAGGCAGCTTTAAGCACCTGAGTAATTGTGATGGGTTCATCCCTTCAGGTGCTCACAGTGCCACCCACCACAAGCTGTGGAGTGGGGGGGATTCACACCCCCATGGACTAGGGGAAGGATAGTAGTTTTATATTCTACAGCACAAGGCATCTGTTCCTTCTGAAAACAAATTCTAACTGCATTACAGATAATGTCGGTCTCTTTTTTTCCCTCTCTCAAGACAGTGTGTCCTGTGAACTTTCCTTGAAAAGGTTCTTCAAAGTGATTGGTTTTAAATTTATTAACTTTTGGGTTCACTCACCATTTTTGTGATTTTCCATTATGAAGAAAACTGGGTATTCTTTTCTTGTCCTTTGCACTGCTTGTTTCTCCAAATTTCTGCTTTCATTCTAAAACAGTCTCAGTCTTTTCTGGCATGCATAAAACCCCTGAAAGATTGGAAAGAAGAAGTTGCAGCCCCTGTTGCTGGGGGAGTTTTCTAACTTCTAGTATTAATGTAATTTTCATTACCTCAAAGATTTAAATATGTATTTCTTGGGAGAAGAGGAAGTCTCACCTTAAGCAGAAGGCTTATCTTAGTGCATACTTTATCCAACTTTACCTCTCTAGTTTTCAAATTCCTTATTTTGTGTATCTGGAAATGATAGAAAATTAAAGCCTATAGTTTTTAGTTTCCTATGAGAACTGATTTTGCTCATGTCCTGTAAATACAACCTAGTTAAACCTTTATATACAGGGTGAAAGCAGAGGGAAGCACTGTGCTTTTAGCTTTTCTGCTTTTTCCTAACAAATACAGCTATCACAGGGAAGGAAAAATTATGCATTCATAAAAATCTTGGTTTTATTTAGTCACACACTAGATTTTGTAAAATTTAAGTTATTTCATGAATGTTGCTCCTTGAAATAGCTGTCTATAAGCTGTTTTCACTTTCAAGCATCTGATAAGGACACATGGGTTTTGACAGGTTGAAGGCAACAAAAATCTTTGTGGGAGATAGATATCCCTGAAAATCCACCACCACATCGTCTCATAAAGTGGAGGGAGCGTGAAGAAGGGGAAAAGAGAGAGTAGTTTTTCATTCTGCTGTTAAGCTTAAGGGGACAGGTATTATTCTTCTAATGTCTGCTCTGCTGAAATGAAAAACTCACTGACAATAGTCATTTCTTTGACCTACCTATCTGCACCAAGAAAAGGGAAGGAGCCTGCCTTTTGTCTTAAAATGCTATGCACGTGCACAGCATGTGTCCTCTGTTTTGCAGAAAATAATCTGTTCCTTTGTGAAGCTTGAAATGTTAGACTGGTTTAGTTCTGTCTGTGAAATTTTTGGTGCTGGATAGATGTGTGAAGCTTTTGCATTTGTAAAGTTGTCATGCCAGTAAAATGTATTAAACTCCTTTTATCTTTTTTCTAAATTTCCTTATGTTCTCCCTTGGTGGCATCCAGTTATCTGCCCATTCCTTGTTCTTCCTTTTTCACCTGGTTGTGTCCCAGAAGTGCTGTAAAATACCCAGCAGTGCTTGGCAGGCAGCCTTTGGTTAGTTACTCAGGTATCCAGCTAATTAGTTCTTTAGTTTCTAAAGATGAGGATCAACATTAAAAACTATGGTGCAGTATATTATGTTGCAGTCTTGCTTTAGTCAGCTAGACGTTTAATTTGACCTGGTTTATTGAGCAGATTTTATTTTGGATTAAAATGTGCCCCTTGATCTGAGGTTTTATCCAAAGATTTTTGGGTACTCTGTTGTTTTAGTTGGTAAAAAGTGGCTTTGATGAGCTTCCAAAGGTGAGAGACAAAACTGCAAATGCCCAAGGAGGCTGAGGGATTTTAAATGTTCACTTTCATGCCAATTGGTGTGCACAGAAATTGTTTTGTAAAAAACAAAAGCAAACACAGTAAATTCTCCTATCGTGGTCCTCCCTAAGGAAATGCTACATCTGCTGGCAGGACAGCTCAAGTAGCCTGATTTCTGCATAGCTCTTAATTTCCTGTATCCATATGAATAAAGTGCCTTGAAAGCAAAAGGCAAAATCCCTCATGTTTTATTGTAGCCCAAAGACAGCAAATACTTAAGCATGTGCAAATTTTAGTGTTGAAATGAAGTATGTGTGTGCCTCAATGTAAGTATCAAAGGATTTACATATACTTGTAATTTATACCTCGTTTAGATCACACAGAGAAAAATTACATCAGAGAAAAATAAATTCTTCAATAACTGTCTTCCCCAAGTCCTTCAGCTCCATGTGAAGTACCAGTAAACAAGTGTTGTGTTTGTGTCAGCGTGTTTGGTCTTAAGAGAAAAAAAGGATAAGGATAGCAGGCTAAATGTGCAGGAGAATTTACTTAAAACTCTGCAATTTAAGTGTTTTTACCCTTAGGTTTAATTATGTCATACATTACGCATGAATATAAATGTAAGTTTCTTTTTAGAGAAAACTCTACTTGATTAAAAATAGCTATCTACCAAGCTAAGGGAAGTTGATGAAAATGTCTTTTTACTTGCTATTTGTAACATCCAAATCAGTTTTCTTCTTCTTCAACATAAGGATTCAGTGACAGATTTAATTTGAAGTGCATTTTCTGAAGCTAAGAGATAAACAGCAAAAACAAGACATGATGTAATTCATGGAATTTCAGTACAAGGAATGAAAAGAGTTTGGTACTGATGTAGTCTGTGAGCCAAAGAGTTAAATTTTCTTTGAATTGTTAATATATGTTACCAAAAGAATGTTTTTGCTCTAAATAGGTTAGCAGCAAGGTAGTAACTGTAATACATTCCAAGTTTAAAATGCATTTATTCCATTCAGAGAGATCCATTTCATCCTTCACTAGAAAGCTTGAAATGTTTGATGCCATTCAAGATAAAATTGTATCTTTTGACATAGAGTATTTTTAGCAGTATTTAGTACTCTTAAAATCATAGAGACAATCATCATGTAAGATGCCAAATAATTGAAGCCCTTGTTTGTCTTGAACGTTGGAACAAGGTAGCTGGAGAAATGAGCTGCTGCAGGCGATGTGTGCCTGGGGATTATCTGCATTACCTCATCTGGCTGTCCTCGGTGGCAGAGTGAGTCAGAGCCCTGCATACCATCAGATGTGATGAAACAACATGCAACCCTTCTTTAAAAAAAGCCACCCAAACAGTAACATAAATGCAGCTTGTCAAGATTTAGTGTCCTGGTTTCTTGGCGTGCTTTAGTTTCTTGCTAAGCTATGCATAGATGTATATGGATCCACGGTGTAATGTGCATCAAGGGAGTGCAGCTTTCATAAAAGTACTCAGTGGTATTTATTTTATTTGTAAAATTTAACTGAATAACAGCACTCATGCAGTACCCTTCAGACAAAGGAAAACAAATCATCTCAACTTCCTTAGTTCCTATTGCTCTTGCTCCCTTCTGGCACTGGAGACTCTGGAGCTCACTGATTTCCTTTGGAGTAGGGATGCTCCTGCTGCCACAGAAGGCAGTCACAGAATGAGGGATATAGCAAATGATCTGCAATAAATGCAGTGGGGTTTTACAAGCTTCTGTGTTAGGGTTTGCATTCACTGGAAATGAAATGGGGGGTTTCTGCCAGAGTCCATGTGGGGACAGGGATGCCAGCAGTCTCCAGGAGACTGCAAACTGCCATTGCTTACCAGGATCTTCTCTGAAGTTCAGCATCGTCACATCACTGAAGTGAACTCAAAACTTTGGAAGGGCTACAGTCAATGTGGCAGCATTATGATCAGCGCTGGGTTTTGAAAAGTTTTGGTGTGATATCTGTAAATGACAACATGATTTCTTTTTTCCTCTAGCCCTGGTCGCTCTCCAGTTTCCTTTGACAGTGAAATAATAATGATGAATCATGTGTACAAAGAAAGGTTTCCAAAGGTAAAGAATCACTTTTTGAATAATGCATTCAATGAACTTGTGTCCAAGCTCAGAATTAGTTTTTAGTGCTGGTTGGAGAAGGAGCCCAGCTCTTATATCTCATTTCCAAGTGGTACAGTTTGCCGAGAGTTTGAAGCTGCCTCCTCATCTTCATATGTTAATTCTGCAGTAGAGGAAATAGATTTAGTATATGAAGAGATTCGGATGGAAAAGGCTGAAATGGTTTTTTGTATGTATTTCTTATTTGTTAAATTTCTGATGTCTTATATTGGCATGAGAAATTCTCAGAAGAGTGAGAAGAAGGGACATGCATTGGCTTTTTAAAAAGCTGAATATTGAAACCTGGGGAAGCAAGTTAAAAGTTAAAATCTCATTGAAATGAATGTAGAAGATTGTATATCCCACAGCTGTCAATATGGCCATTCCTTCCTGTTCCACCACCAGCAAAAATAGATGTTTCTCTGGAGACAGGATATCAGGGCTTATAGAGATAGAAACACCGCGTGTTTGTTGCTTGGGGCAATGATTTTCAGCTTCCACAGTCTTGTCTAGAAGTTCTGAAAACTGCCTCACATCTTACATCCTTACTTTGGAGACCCAGGGAGGAATACAGCCTCAGGACCAAGATATTTTTAAGGTTATTTACATTTTCAGAAAGCGTGTTTTGATTAATTTTCATTGTTTGCTCACGTGAACATAACTTTTGCCTCTGATGTGCTATCTTTATTCTCAGAAAACGCTACTGTATTTTGGAATAATTTCTAAGCCTTGTGCAATTTGGTATTGCACATGTTACTTTAGCACCCTACTTGCTTATGCTTTAAGGTCTGTGTTAGTAAAATTCAAGAGTAATTTCTCTTTATTCTGCACTTTTAGGCCACGGCACAGATGGAAGAGCGGCTGGCTGAGTTTATTGCCTCGAATGCTCCAGAGAACGTGCTGCAATTAGCGGATGGGGTCCTAAGTTTCATTCATCATCAAGTTATTGAACTGGCCAGAGATTGCCTAGATAAATCACGTGAAGGTCTTATTACTTCTCGGTACTTTTATGAGCTGCAGGAAAACTTAGAGAAACTTCTCCAGGATGTAAGTGCCCTCTGGAAAGCTGAATATGTTATTTTGATGGAAACTTTAAGCAATAAGCCAGAGCTTTGATTTTAGGAGAGACAGTGTGGATTTCAGGGGAGGGACAGTAGGTAAGGGGTGTCAGGAGATCTGAGATGTTCCTATTGATCTACTGTGGGTAGATTTGAGTAAATCACTTCACCTGTGAACTTTGTACAGAAATTGTGAATGTGAGTAAGTCAAAGGCAGTCTTTACCATTTATCAGATGAACAAAATTACTGAAATCTTTCCTCATGAAGTTCAGGACTCTGAGTGACTTATTAATTACATTAGTGCCTTCAAGGAGTGAAAATACCGTAGCTATTTGTGTTGCTGTAAATTTTTCACAAAAGATTTTCTTGAGCTAAACTTAATCCAGTTGTGGGTTTTTAGTACTTGGATGTGTTTTGTGGCATTCGAAGCATATGAAAATACACAAGGGGGCGTAATTTTAATGCATTCTCAGTATGCTTCAGCTACTCCTTAAAAAGGGCTCTTTCCCTTTAAAATGAAAACAATATTAAATTTCAAATATCAAATCTCTTAGAAATTATGCTGTAAGTGTTGTGAAGAGTCTGTGCTATTGCCAGTGGCTGGGTCCAGACCTCTGTTTAGGAATATCTTCCTAATCCTTTGCTTTAATGATACATAAAACTAAAAAGTGGGTTTTATAAAGATTTCATTCTCAGATAGCAAATACCACAGAGACAGCTGGAAACACAACATCTGAAATACTTCATTTTCTGTTATGATTTTGATTTTATTTTATGTTTATTGATCAGTTTGCCAGCCCACTGGCCTGCCTTGCACTAGCTTGTGTCCTTTTGCCACTCTTTTTAGATATTAGAAAAAGGCAGATGAGCAAAAATACTATGTTAACATACAATTGTTGTGTTAAAAAGCTCTTTGAAAGCTGCAGGAATTTCCCTTGTATCAGCTAAATTTTTTGGCTACCCCATTTATATAAGTATGGCTGTAATTTTTCTGGTATTTGTTATGCTTGAGAGAAAAATGAGTCATGTTTGGATCTGTGATGTTCTGTTTGGATGGGGAATATAATTTTGACAGACCATGAGAGGTAGGGAATATCTTTTGAGGGGCTGTACTGATAGCCTGTAGGATATCAGTAACCACTTGTGGACCCCCCCTTGTATCTCCAGAGTCTGGAAGGTATTTGCACATGTCAGCTGTGAAATAAGGGATCAGGCCTCTTTAGATGATGATTTGGAAGTTGGAAAGGTTTCATTAAAAGTGGCTTTGTGTGCTCAGCAAAATCCCTTACATTTCAGGGGCACAGGGGGACTACACTGTTTTTTACTGCTTCTGGTAGCAGATCCTCAGAGTCTAAAATTCTCCCTCTCCCTGACTTTCCTCCTCTATGTGTTGACAATGATTTCTTGTACCATAAGAAACTGAGAGAGCCATAAATTAACGCTGCCCACTTCCGGTCTGCATTTTCAGTCCTGTCTTCGGGCCTGAAGAGGTTAATCAGGGTCTTGGAGGAGGTGTGGGTCAGATAAATCAGCTTTTTCCTTTTCTCCCCTTGCCCTTAGAACAAATCCTCAAAATACACTTCTTAAATGTCCCTTCCCCCTTGATCCTACAGGCATTATTCTGCTGCTCTGAAATACTGGGAAAGGTGTCATTGAACCATGATTAGAGGAGATAAAATGGTCATCTCTGAGCTTGTTCAGAAATTGACTTTTGGGGCTTTCTTTTGCCTTTTCCTCCTTAACATCTTCTGTGGGGACGAGAGAAGGGTCAGCTCTTCAGTTTGATTGGTTTACTTATGGAGTAAGGTGGGCTGGAGGTGATTAACAGGAAAGTTTAGAGAGAAAAGGAAGGCAGAATAGGCTGGCAAGGAAGAGAACAAAGACGTTAAAGACAACGGGGGAAAGCCAAAGGCTTCATTCCACATTCTTCTCATTTGGTTTTGGTTTTTTTTTGCCTTTCCTATGGCTTTTTCTGTTTCTTAGCTTATCTTTTAGATTTTAATATTTAAAAGGTTCTTGTTTCTTCTGCTTGCCTAGTCTGTGCTTTGCCACTCAGACTGCATTCTGCGAGGAAATAATTGGGATATTTTAGTAAAAATATACAGAAATTTGTGATACCATTTCTTTTGGAGGACTCACCTGAAACACAGGACATTTTGGAGTCAAGTTTAAACTATTCCAAATTTGCTGGCAGGATCTTAACCTTTGCTTAGGCTGTGAAGTATCAAAAATAATAGTCATATAAATAATAGCAATTAGAAGGTAATTCGAAAAGCTGTTTGACTTGGGAGTTGTATGGTCTGTGTAGTAGGCTATGGAGTTTTATGGTAGATTTTATAACATACTGAAAGATTGGAAAGATGCTTTGTTGGTGAATAATAAGGCCAGCAAGTGTCAGAAATATCCACAGATTTTCTTACAATTTTACTGTGAAAGAATGGATTCTCTCTCTTAAAAATTCTTTTTAAGGTTTTGATTCTGATACCTGGTAACAAACTAAACTTGCACAACATTTCAAACGAAAAAAAGGAAACTTGGTTTAATATATTGTAATGTGAGTTAAAATGTAAAACAGACTGTTTGGGTTTGCAAATAATGAGCTGTTTAAATGCACCAAACCAGAAAGCTTTTGGAAGATTTTTAGATCTCAGCTTTTATAATAACATGCCAACAAATCTCATTAGCTATGGCAAATGAGATCTTCTTCCTTGTTTGGAGCATGAAATACTGTCTTTTAGCCAGAAGAATTTATTGCATCATTGAAATAATCATGAAGAAAAAAAGGAATTTAGGAGATTTTCTTCATTTTGGAAAACATGAACTTGAATGCTACACTTCAAAGTAGAAATACAAAAAAAAAAAAAAAAGTAAGATAAAGCACTAATATAAAAAAGAACATTCTCTGTCTGTTACCATGGGTTAGAATCTCAGGTTACTGAGGAACAAAAGGTTCTAGTCAGTCATTACTTGGCTGAGTCAATAAGGCAGAAGCAGCCAAGAGAAGCCTGATGACTTGCCTAGGTGTAGTCATTTGGGCAGGAAGGTGAAGGATTACAGGTGTTTCTGTGCATAGAACAAAAGGAGCAGGGGAAGGTATGAGCATCCTACAGCAGTGACTGATGCTGCATATTGGCAAATGGATATTCTGATTGGGGATGCTTTCTCAGTAGAAGCCTGAGTGTGAATTTATCAGTCCTTGGCTTTGCAGGTATATTGTCTTGGTTTCCATCGGTATATTAGCTCAATTACAGCGTTGTGACTTGCATATCCCAGTTATTGGTCCTGCTGAACCCCAGGGGAGGACAGTGATTTTAATTTCATGCCCCAGCAGCCACAGTTAGTGACGGATGGGTCTTTCAGACGGGGGAATCGGTTTGTAAATTAGCTCCTGTACACGTGTCAGCGGCAGAGAGCGCAGGGATGGCATCAGCCTCGGCCCAAACCCCTCCTGGTGAGGGGAGGGCAGCCCTGAGGTGCCACCAGCAGTGCCAGGGCTTGGCTGGACAAAGCTCCCGCTCCAGGCTCTGTCTCTGGGACGCTCGGAGGCTATGGGGATGTCCGAGCTGTCCTGGGCCAGCAGGGAAGAAGAGGAGGCAGCGTCACTGAGGATCTTGGAAGAGCAGCGCTGTGCAGAGATGATGGCTGAGTGGCTCTTACAAGTTGTGTTTGGCTTTTCTAAATGTTTTTTTTTTTTCCTTTTTCCTTTTCTGTATCGTTTGGCAGTCGTGGTCTAGCTTTTCATTTTCGAAACAGACACCTGATTAAACTAGCTGCATTTTTAAATTATTTTGACTGAATTGTCATAGATGAGAAAAGGAGAAAACAAAAGGACTTGATTTAAAAGACTAAGTTCCCTTTAACAGTATAAATAGATGGAAAATGATGAATTATATCTATTATATTATTTTTTTGCGTAATATAACCTATGTCGGGGGGAGAAAAGGACTTTCCAATTGCATGGTTCAAATTTAAAATAGTACAAAGTTATGGATGTTTTATCTATTCATTTCAGTGCAGCTAACCCCTGGTGGTCTGGAATGGCTTTTAAAATATGAAAGCATTAATTTCTTTCTAAAATTCATACTGTAATTTTTAAGTTTGCATAATGCATCAGAGGACACAAAGTGAATATTTATCATTTTCATTGCAATTATTTTTGATTTTATAATTTAAAAAATCTTTTAATTAGAAAAAAAAGTTACAACTTTTTTCAATATTCCCAAATAATCTTTTTAAGATTATTTTTAACATTTTTTTACCCTTCTTGGCTCTATAGCCAAGAAGGACCTCTGATGTTGTTTTTAGATAATGAACTAGCAGGTACATCATTCTCTTCAAGGTTAAAATTCTAGCCCATGCTAATCAGTGCGGAAGGAGACAATCAGCATTTCTGTTCTGACTGGTGTCAAAATGAGAAATAATGAATCTTTTAATATTTTTTTGTTTGGCAGCAAAGTGTCAGAGATACATTATTTAAAATGCTGCTTGTGAATTTCTGCTCCATGTGTTTGTACTGCTCTTTTAGGTGGTCACCAGGGTGATTTGACTTCTCACACATATATAAATATGCCTTTTTCATAGATGATTCTAATGGACAGCACTAAATGAACCTTTAAGTTTATTGCTGTTTGCACTGTTGTTGATAAAATATCACTCTTATAAGTAACTGGCTCATTGCCAGCAAAAGCTCATTTATTAAGTTCTGGACTCTAAATTTGTGGGTGTGTTAAAAGCACAACTTTTAGACCTTGGGGGAAAATAGCTGTACTTTGTTTAAGAGTTTTTGCATGCCATTGGAACCAATTTTTTTATCACTCTACAATGAAATACTATTATATTTCTGCTCCATGACTCATCATGTAGCTATTGTGTCCTTCATCAAGAGAAGGGTAATTTCTGAGGGTTTTTTTGTGTTGTTCTTTTTCTAAAAAATTATTATGGTTTTGGTGTGTTTGCTGTTTTAAAAAGACATCCCATCACATAAACATACACATATATCTTGAAACAAATACTTGAATTTATACTGAAATCTGGTGAAGTAACTAGACAGGACTAAATCCTCTGAATTAAGTTTTTTTATGCTCTTTTGTTTGCTTATCTGCTTGGTCCTACATAACATACAATGCAATGCTGGAGTTATTCAACAGGATTGATAAAACTGAAAAAAGAAACTGAGGTTGAGTTTTTCTTGATGATGAAGAGGAAATTATAGTTCAAATTCTAGCTGAGAGTAAAGCTCAGAAACGTGTCTGTTAGTAATTACCTAGACGTCAGTGTTGACTGGAAGGTAAAATTGAAAAAATCAGTATTGCCCTTTTCATTTTAAAAAATAAACTAAGCCCACATTGTATCTATTATAATTAATAGGTGATACAATGCAAATAGAGCCTTTGAAATATCTCTTGCATGCTAATGGGAGTCAGTTGTGATGGAAAAGCCACGTGTGCCTTGGCATCCCTGAGCGAGCTGAGCTCAGCCTGCCCCGGCTCAGCCGCGCTCTTGCTGCTGGGTTGGTAACTGAGCTGGTGGTGCTGTTCAGCATCCAGCACAGAGAAATGCAGGGTTCAGTGCTGGGGCCATAACATGCTGTTCTGCTCTCCACAGGCCCACGAGCGATCCGAGAGCTCCGAGGTTGCCTTCGTTACCCAGCTGGTGAAGAAGCTGATGATCATCATCGCCCGGCCGGCCCGGCTGCTCGAGTGCCTGGTGAGTGCAGGCTGGGGGAGGTTGTGCAGGGTCTAAACAGTGCTGGGCACTTGAGGAGATAAGGGACACAAAGCCTTCAAAAGAAACATTCACATGCTCGTTAAAACGTTGATGAAAAATAAATTGATATTAAGAAAAAAAAAAGAAGCACAAAGCGGCTTCTACATTAATATAGAAGTAGTTCTCCAATGGACTCTCAGCTGCATCAGCAGCTAAATTGTATTTTAGTATGAAGTTTATGGCTGAGGGGCCAGATGTAGCTATCAACGTCGTTCCATGCTACTTGATGCCACTGGATGTTCCTCATGTTGTTAATAGCTACTGTAAGGAGCCTGTAAATGTCTGTGTGGGGTGTGCCCAGTGTCCAGAGAGCCATGCTAAGGAAGAGCTGCCACCAAGGAAGAAGTTCCCTACCATGACATGAATGGTGTTTGGGCTCTGGGACTCAAATCCTTCCTGTAGATCCAGCAATTGGTGAAACCTAATGTCAGGTTTTGTTTTGTGAACAGTGGGATATACCCGTGTGAGATCCAAAGAGATTTGGGAGCCTAGGTTTGAAATCCTATTTGATGCTATTGGAATACAAAAGCAAATCTCACTCCCTTTTTAACAACTTAATTTGGCTAATAATAATAATAATTATTATTTTATATATTAATAATATATAATGCATATAATATTTCAATTTTTTTTTAATTTAATGGTGGAAAATGGTGAAAAGTGTTTAGGCAATTCCAATGAAATAGGCCACTGTGTCCCAAAGTTCTGCCACTACAAAAATACTTTCTTGGTATGGTGGAGAAGCAGCTTGAAAACCTTTATTCTCACTGTCATGCCATAGCAAAAGGGTTAATATAAACCTTCAATATGTATAAAAGGTGTACACAATTGAAAGGATTCAATTTGAAATACAGTGACTGTATTTCAAAATGATGTTGACAAATTAGTGAGAATGTAGGGAAGTCACCAAAAATTGTGAGGTGTCACAAAGCTACAATGAAAACTTAGGTAGGGTGAAATTCCCTGGTGTGTTGGAGCACATTCGTGATTCTTTCTGGACATAGATGTGACAAAGATGCTACAGGTGTTTGAAACATCAGAGAGATTGGCTGGATTTGGAATCTGTGTCTGGCTGTAAAAGCACAGTTAACACGTGGGTTATGTTGTGGTCAGTGTGTCCATGGGTGACTTTTATCCCTGGAATCACTGAAAGATGAATTAGTTTTCATCATGTGGAGCTTACTTTGACAAAGTAGACAAGAGTGGTCCAGTCTTACCAATGATACCAGATTTTGGAAACACCTGCAGAAGTTCTGAGAGCCAGTAGACTTTGGAGGGTTCCTTATTCCTCCTCCACAGCTGTCAGATGGATCACTTTGCTGGGAATCCTGCAGTGCGAGGAAAGCCACTGTCGGTGAGGAAGTTGGCTGCACAATCAGCAGGACAGATACCTTCACTTACTGATTGATAAAATCTCTGCCAGACTGCACTGAAAATCCCGGGCACAACTCCATTTAAACTGGGAATTCCTCGGTTTTCAAACCATGTTTGTGATTTAGATGAGTTTTTATGACTCACACTTATCTTCCAGCACTTCTTCAAAGCTTATTTTGGAAGTGATGACAATGGAGAAAGGAGATAAATTTAAACTCACTGTGTTTGTATTTTCTGCATTCACCATTGTCATTTTTGCTTGCGTACACTCATCATCTAGGAAAACTTGGAACCTCAGAAAGCCTTGTGAGCAAAGAGTTCCAAACTCAAGGCAGCTCTTGGCTGCAAATCAAGAGGTCTCCAGGTTCTTCCATGTCTTTTCCACCTGATGTTCTGCAAAGTGAGTGGGAGCAGGTGGAAGCAGCGAAGTCATTGAGATTTGAGTAATGAATTCCAAAGTGTGTAGTGACAACCTTGACAATGAAGTGGCCAGACTCCAGAGTATAGAAGTAATAGCTGGATCTGTGGGATAGTCTTACCTAGTTTTTTCAACCTGCATTACCTTTCTAGCAATTCTTTTTCCAAATATATATTTTAATCTGGTGACATGAAGAATTAAATACTAATGTTCCTTTTGTCCCATAAAACAAGAAACATAATAATGGATAGTGAACTGTTTAAATAGCTTTTGAGAACTAATTTTCATTTTTATTTTTAGCATACTTTTTTGTAATTCAGCCTTTGGCTTCAATTTTATGTGAATTTATAAAAAGTTTTTCTACTATTTAATATTAACTTTAGTGACACAGCCCATTCTTCTTTCTTTCTTGTAAATGAAGTAAGTGTCCATATAGGCAATGGTTGTGATTGTTTTAATGCAGTCAAAAGCATTTAAGTATTCTAAAGTTCAGCTATATGGCTTCTGTCTTTGCATTACCTTTTGGACTATGAAATGTTTATTGGCAGACAGTCTCTGGGTCTTCAAGAAAATAATAATATGGTTTGTGCATCTCTGAAACCATTTTTGGGAAAAAGTATCTAATTTTTTTCTCAGTTTATTTTTCCATAGCACCCACCTCCCCTTAGTAGGGTTCATTGTTCTGTATTCAAATGATTAAACCTACCATAAAGAAGTTAGAACTGGAATTTATATAGCTCCTTACTGTTTTGTATGTTTGGGCTTTTTTGTCACCAAATTGGTTTTTTTCCTCTGTCTTTTACCCACCAATAAATGACCTGCAGTTGTACCTCGAGAAGTCCTTCCTTGGCTCCACCATCCCTTTCACTGTGTTCTGGTTATTGTCTCTCCCTGTGGTCCTCTCTGGAGTGGCTCCTGCTCTCTGCCACTTTTGAGACTGTTGATTAATCCTTTTCCAGAGGAATTGGGAAGGAATTTTGTGTCTCACATTGTTGCTGTCTTTGGTGACAGCATCTCTCCAAGCATCATTACTTGGAGCAGTCATGGAAAAGTGCATCTGTTCTCTGTTCAAGTCTCTTCACATCATTACAAGCTCTAATTTCCTTTTCTTGTTTGCAGTTCTGTGCTCTTTTTCTCTTCTGTTGCTGACCACACACCAGTTCTTTACTGATGCCCTCACTGTTGTCTGTGCATGCTCAGCTGTTTGCTGAAACTCTTCCTCTTTCACACTCCCATTTCACTGGAAAATTTTTGAAGAGTGTTGGTGAAGCTGCTCATTGCTGGTGAATGATGAGGTTTGTAGGGGGGAGAACTAAAGTTAACTGGTGAACTTGTTTCTAAGCAGAGTGCTCCTGCTGCCCAAAGCTTGTCTTTTGTATCTCTTAGTCCAGTGCAAGAGATCACACTTTCTGTAACCTTTTCTGACCTCAGAGATCACCTGCACCAAGACTGAGTTGCTAAAGAGATCCTGTACTGTAAAGTACAAGAAATAGGGCAGCAGTACTTCTTATGAAGAAAGCTGTTTTATTAATAATTTTATTAGCAATTGCTGAGGTTAGGACAGTGACAGGATTGGGGGGGTGTATGGCTTGATCAGAAGTGACAAGCAGAAAAGGCTTGTCTTGGGTTAATTCACCTGTCTGATGGAGGTGGCAGAAGGTGGAGCCTCAGTTCTCATCACAGACTTTTTTCTGGCACTTCTCAGTGTGACAAAACTGGGAGTTGTGTCCACACTTGACACTTATGTTAACAGGACCTTCTGAAAGTTTGGATTTGGTTTGTAGAAAGTCCCTGCAGTCCTTGTTCTGTTTTGATTTACAGCTCTAAACCCCGTGGACACTCCATGGGATGTAACTGTCTGTTGGTTTTGCAGAGCAGAGTGGGAAGCAACAAGCCTTGCTTGTTGTAACTGGAGATGTTCTGCATCACTGCTGAGCCCAGAATTACCTTTGGATGTGTCTGAGGATTCCCCTCCATGGGGGAGAAACCTGTCACAACTGTAAAGCTGCATCATTTACCTCTCTCTCACTGCTTTGCTGTAGGAGTTTGATCCTGAGGAGTTCTACCATTTGTTGGAAGCTGCAGAAGGCCATGCCAAGGAAGGGCAAGGAATTAAATGCGACATTCCTCGTTACATTATCAGCCAGCTGGGACTCACCAGGGATCCCCTGGAGGGTGAGAACTCTTATGTACTTTCCAAACTGTTGAAAGCATAGTCAGATCTCCTGTTCACTACACAACTGAAGGATGCTCTTATTTTATTGATTGAATTTCTAGGCCATTTTTCCTTGTTTTCCTGTTTGTTGTCAAATTCTAGACTGTCCTTTCCAGCCCCATGTCTCAAAGGAATGTTGCTGGGGTAAGGATGGCACATCAATAGTGACAGCTCTTTACTTATGATGTTAATAATGTCTCCCTGTATTATAGCTGAAGCAATATTAGAAAATGGCTTTAGGATTTAACTGTTTTCTCTGTGCTGTTGGACAGTAAAAGTAAATTTGCCTGATATTTTTCTGATCTGCTTGGCCTGCTAGTGGCCTGGTTGGAAAGTATCCTGTTATCCCACTTGATTGTCCTCTCTGAGAAAAGTGTGGTTTTTGTGGTTTTCCATGAGGTTACCGAGATGAGTATGAATTTTTAGATGGAGATGAGATTAAAGTTTTACATTTTGTGTAGCAGCCAAACCAAAGAGAGCAATGTAAGGACAGAAACAGCTTTTTTGCAAGGTGCCAGAATTGCACATGGTTAACTTGATATAGATATACATTGGCCCAGAAGATTGTAACTTTAGAATTAGTGAGTTAATATTTCTGCCTGGCACTTTGCTGGCTGAAATGACAAGTTTTCTGAGCAGGCACAGCTTGTTCAGCAACAATAGAAAGTGTGACAGAGATTGGAGGTTACTGCAGAATATTTCAGTGATTGAACTATACTTCTTGTTATCTCAGGAGATCATAATTTTAGCATAAATTAGTAGTCTGGCTAGGACTAGTTTAACTTCTCTAGTGTTTACTGGAATGACAGTGACAGGTTGACTTCAAGTGAAGAGCTCTTCGGGAAAATTTCTACCAAAGATTGCTAAATGCAATTTAATAGCATTTGTTGAAATCTGACATTAAAGGGAAATTTCCTTTGATCCCTGTCATGGGAGAGAACCTTTCCATCGCTAATTCCCCTTACTGAAGTCAAATTTTCTTTAGAAATGTGGGGAGATGTCAAGGTGCCTTATTTCCTTTCTGTAAGGAGGGCACCTAGAAATGTCAGTGATATCTGTTCAGACTCGTAGCTAAGGTAGGATTTGGGCTTGCAAAGTTTACAGCAGCTGAGTAGCCTACACTAAGTGACTTTTCCCCACTTTGCTGCTGCTCAGCATTTTGCAGAATCAGCCACATCACGTGGAGGGCAGCTGTTTGAAATGTGATGCTTTTCCTTCCTGGGGCACAGAGGTGGCACCAGGCTACATATATATGTGGAATAGGTTTTAATATTAACTAGACAGCACTTTCCCCAAACATACATTTATTGCTTTTACTTACAGAAACTATCTAGAGTAAGTCAGGCTGAAATTAGAACAATTAATTATATTCATCTTTATATAAACTACTCCCTGCGGTGTACAAGTTGTTAAAGGTTATCACTGTATAATTGGGGTGGCTTTTTACTGGGGGAGAAAATGTCCTTCATCATCGACAAACACCTCTTAAAATCCTGTTTTTCTTGTATAAACAAAGAGAATAGTGTTTGATTGAGATCATTAGGAGTAATCTTTCCTCTTTCTTTTCAGAAATGGCCCAGTTGAATAGCTATGACAGCCCAGACACTCCCGAGACAGATGATTCAGTCGAGGTAAAGCAGTAATACACTCACTCTGTCTAGCACTTATTTTTCTCTCAAAAGAAGTAGTCTACAGTAAAGAATTAATTATAATGCAGAGTAATTGTAATTAAAAAAAAAAAAAGTGCTGACATTTAAAAGCTCTTATTAAAACTAGAGTACATGCTCATAAAAACGTGAAAATCTAGTAAAATGCTTAAAAGATGCAAATAGGCATTACTACAAAGTTTTGTGGAATTTTTATTTTTAATTTTTTGGCGTTACCAATGAGAATCATCTAGAGGAATTCTTTATATCTACATTTATAAAATGTGATGGGTATTGAAAAGAGTTGACTTTAGTAAAACCACTGGAAAAATTTAATTATGTAACTGGCTAGGTTTCAAAGATCCTTGTTTTATTGTTTGTTTTTTTTTTTAATGTAATATTAAGGAAAAGCCTGAATCTTACAGTCCAATGACTTTTTGTGCTAATAACTTGTGGAGGGAATCTGCAAACACCCTGTGGTTACAGACAATTGTCCTAAAGCTGAGGAGTCCAGAAATTCAGAAATGGATTGAGTTTGAGTTAATGGATGCTTAAAGAAGTAAAGGATAAAAAAGCCCCATATAGAATTAAGTAATTCCTGCTCCTGATTTCCATTTTTTTGTTGTCTTTCCCCAGAGCCGTGGGGCCTCTGTCCAGTCAAAGAAAACTCCATCTGAAGAAGAGTTTGAAACTATTAAACTGATCAGTAATGGTGCTTATGGGTAAGGTTTTTAGACTTGGAATTAGAAGAAAGTGCTATCATTGTCCTACCCAGCAAAGGGCTGTAGCAAGGTTTGGCAAATGTCTGGGTTTTGTTGGGTCTAAAGCATGAAGTAATTTCACTTGGGTCTTACAGAGGTTCCACGCTTTTTGTATCTTATGCATTCTTCTGGGAGATGCCATTTCTTTCATTTATTCAGATTATATATGTAATATATGTAGCTATTTATGAGCACTTGAAATGCTAAAAGAAGTGCTAGAATTACACTGGGGTAGATCTACTGTGAGGAGTAATACATGAGAAAGGCTATTAGATTTTATTATCCATTGAAGAATCAGGTATGAATTCAGTCAGTTACAATTTAAACCACACACACAAACCTATCCAGAATTTTAAAAGGCAGTTCCTGACTCTTTGCAGTTCATAAATCCTTACCAGTGAGGTCATTAGGCTGTTACTGAAAAGCAGTGATACTCAGTAGGTCATAACAACAAAACCTGAGCATGTGCTTGAGTGTTTTGTGGAAGTGGGTGCTTAGTTAACAACAAATCACTTTTTAAAAATTATATGCGGAAAAAGTGTAAGCATGGGTTTTAGTGAGTGAAGATGCAATGGAGCATGTTGAAGAGTCATATTATGAGACAAAAAGACTTTAAATTTCTTCAGTCATATTTCTGCACAAGCCCCATGTAACTTTGTAAAAAGAGGAGAGAGAAGTGGTAGTTTTGCTATTTCTTTGTCCTGGGTTTATTTTATAGTTAGTGGCTGGTGAGACACAATTCCATGTTAAATGTAATGTACTCCAGAGAAAAGGAAACAAGTACTGATTCAATAAGGCAGGCAGACTGGATGAAAATTTTATTTGCAAACTGTATTATTAATGTGCAGGAATCTAATGATCTGCAAATGATAGAAGTGTAAGAGATACTTTACTGAAGGAAATCCCTGGTGACAGTGCTGGGTCAAATTAATTTTATGGAGCTTGGAAAGAACTCATGCTGATTCCATAGATTTTGGACAATTTTTTAAGCCAAGTGGTCACTGTAGCATTGAAAAATATGTGCTGCTCTGCAATGGTGCTTATGGAAACTTGTGAATTTGTGTTTGAGATATCTCCTTGTTTGTCACATCAGCAAAAATGCTGCTTTATTCATGAAAGCAGAGCAGCTTTGGGAAGGAAGCATCATGGGGTTCCTTCTTTTCTAGGGAAGCTTGCCACTGAAACAAGATTTTATGGAGTCATGGATAAGTCTGTTAGGATCCATCCAAACCAGTAACAGCACTGTTTAAAAAACCCCAACAAAACTCCAAAGAATTCCAAACCTAAACCCACAACAATCCAGTTTGACCTGAAAATGGACCTTTCCCTCTTGCTGTGTGGTTTTGCAGGGCAGTGTATTTGGTGCGGCACAAAACCACCCGCCAGCGTTTTGCCATGAAGAAGATCAACAAGCAGAACCTGATCCTGAGAAACCAGATCCAGCAGGCCTTTGTGGAGAGAGATATCCTGACTTTTGCCGAGAACCCCTTTGTGGTCAGCATGTTCTGCTCCTTCGAGACCAAGCGGCACCTGTGCATGGTTATGGAGTATGTGGAAGGTATGGCTGCTGTTATCCACACCTCCAAAGGGGCCTTAGTTGGGAAGGATGTGGGCTGGGAATCCCTGTGACTGATTGCAGTGGAGCTGAGCCTCACTGCTGAGGTCAGAAGTCAGCATGAACTTTCCAGTCTTCATTGGAAAGGAAACCCTCCCTCTCTCCTGTGGGATGGCGTGGCTGGGTCCCTGGCACATTTGCTTGACATTCCACTTAGAAAAAGACCTAAGAAACATAAGACTTTGCTCTTTAGCAGCCTTTTCAAAAATTAAGTGCCGTTTTATGCTGGGGTTGGTTATTTTCATTGTTTGGTTTGCTTATTCTTTGAAATATAATTTGATTTTACTATATCAATATATCTTATTATAAGCAATATCCACTGGTGGATAGGATTAATTTCTTCTGCCTGGCTTGCTTGACTGAATGTTTGAGAAATAAGATTATAGTTATTGTATCAGTGCTCTTTCAGATGAATTAGTGGAATGAAATCAGATGTATTGACAATAGGAAATTTTAATATTAATTCCTCTTTGCAAGTAGAAATGAAGGTCGATGAAATGTGTGGCCTGTGTTCCCAAGGAAGCTTCATTCAAGAGTCCACAGACATTCTTCAAGGATTCCTTCAGTTTGCAAATGGCAACTGTACAATTCCTGTCCAAGCCTGCCCAACATATATGGATCCCAATTTTCTTAGGATTTTAATATTTGTTTTAAGTTCAAGACAGAGTGTAGAGAGATCTTTAGGACTCATGCTAACAGAGTTGTGAGAGACAACCTTTAGAAAACTTAGTCTAGTCTTGTATTGCAGACCCATAGCTGTTCTTTCTTACTGGTATTCACTATTTCAACGTGCCATATGTGCAAATGTTTTCTTTCCAGGAGGTGACTGTGCTACACTTCTCAAGAACATTGGTGCCCTACCTGTTGATATGGCGAGGATGTATTTTGCTGAGACTGTTTTGGCACTGGAGTACCTACACAATTATGGGATTGTTCACCGTGACCTCAAACCTGATAAGTGAGTCTTTGGCCCCTCAGGGGGAAGGGATCTAGTCCTTCAGGGGCTTTCTCTGTAGGCAACAGGACATGAGGGCTGGAGACAGCACTGATCTCCAAGAGCATCTGACACGTAGGAGGTTTTATGGAGTCTCTTGCTACTGCTGTAGAAGCAGCAAGGCACTGAGAAAGGGTGGGAAGAATGGCTTCAGGTATTATCCCAAAGCTGTTGCTACACGAGTGGTCTTTTGGCAGAAGGTAGTCTCACTCCCAGTTGCCTTGTCTGCTCTGTGATATTTGGCTGCATGGGAGGTTTTTTCCACGTTTTTTGATGGGGATATAACACTGAGATCTTTCTCAGCATTATCTTTTGTTCTTTTTGTTTTAAATTGCTTTTGGGAAACAATTAAATTAATGTTGCATTATTTTACTTCTCTTTTTTTTTTTAGTCTCCTGATAACTTCAATGGGTCATATTAAACTAACAGACTTTGGACTGTCCAAAATTGGGTTAATGAGTCTTACAACTAATCTTTACGAGGGCCACATTGAGAAGGATACCAGGGAATTCCTGGACAAACAGGTAAGCTGAAAGATTTTGTCTGTTGATGTGGGATCAGATGCAGGTTCTGTCTTGGGATAGAATCAGAGTTTGTAGCACTCCTTCTCTGCCTTGATGCTATGCTTTGCACTGTAAAATGGGAGAAAAAAAAAAATACAAGTCTATTCTCATGTTTTTACATAAATTGACATTGTTTGTTATTTCAGCTTCTTGTTTTGGAGTCATGCACTTCAGCTCTTAGTTTAGGATGCTGAAAGGGTGGCCCAGGCAGCAGTGCAGGTGTAAAAAGAAGTTGGTTTAGGGATGTAACATGGATTTTGCTGAAGGTTGTTCCACGATCTCCCCCTTCTGGTGCTTGGAGAGTTCATGGCAAGTTTCTATACATTCCTTGTAATTTTGTCTAACGGCTTAAACATTGATTTTTATCCCCATGATATTTACTAAGGGTAATTTTTCTCCTTAGCCTACATTTTGCTAGGCTTAACCAGCTAAGTTCTTCTAGCTAACAAGATAGATTTTCCTTTGATGAATGAGTAGCTCTTCCATGTAACTCTTTATGTTTGAGCTGATATTTCCTGGGCATAGCTGAAGGAACTGTTCTGGATGCAGGCTCACCAGTGCTCTGTATAATGGGACTTAAAAATGCTTGTCTTCTGAAAATACCTAGGATCACAGCTGAATTTTTTAGCTCAATTTTCATTTGTGCCAAGTGTTGATTCATAATTATCCTGTGGTGCTGTCTTCCTTTGCTTCTGAGTAAGGATGCTTTTTCTAGCAGAACTCTCCTAGGTGATTAGATCATATTCTTGCATTTTACAGTGTTATATTTTTTACAACTATTTTGTTATTGTTGTTGCTGCTTCTAAGCCCCAGGCAACTTAGATCTTCCAAGGTAATTTCCTTAGCCATTGTCCATGCCAGCTGTACCTCTCAAGATGAAGGCTGAAGTGTGTAATCATGCTGTGCTGCTAATTCTGCATCTGTGAAACTAAATTCTGTTAGCACAGAGATGTGAGAGGTCTGTCAAAACTCAGTTCTTGATAGCTGTAGCTGTGCCAGCAGACATCCATCAAGCTGTCAGACCTAAACACACAGAATATGCATTTTTCCCATATGCTTTTCCTGTGCATGCACCAAAGAACTGCTTAGCTGAGATGTCCACACTGGGAACATTTCATTTCATGTGATGTTATTTCTGTGCAGGTAATGTGTTCTTCAAGTATAGACTCTTGCTCCATGGAAGTAGTTCACAGCATGAAGTGGTTAGTGGCAAAACATTAATAACTTCCTTGTAAAGCTCTGAGGGGGGAAAGAAAGAAAGGAAAAAAACAAACAAACAAAAAAGACAAAATAAGCTTTGACATGAATTTGGCAATTTGTAAATTTATTGCATGTTTCTCTTGAGGTCTGTGGGACTCCAGAGTACATAGCACCAGAAGTGATCCTGCGCCAGGGCTATGGGAAGCCTGTGGATTGGTGGGCCATGGGAATTATCCTCTATGAGTTCCTGGTTGGCTGCGTCCCTTTCTTTGGGGACACACCTGAAGAGCTATTTGGACAAGTGATCAGTGGTAAGTCTCTGCTCTGTCTCTGAAGGAGTTTCCAAATGTGCTTTGAAAATAATTGAGGCTCCATGGTTTAGTCAGGAAGGACTACAGATAAAATAGTGGGGTTTAATTTTAGTGTTTCTAAATTTTTGTGTCAAAGGAGATTCCATCTGATATCAGCTATGGAAACTTGTTGTGTTGCTTAACATCTTCCTAAATAGTTCTGTCATGTGGGAGTCATACAATCCCTTGTGGGATTGAGGAAAAATATTTGGGGATTTTTCTGTTCTGTCTTTTAACTTAAATGATGGAGAATATGAAAGGAGTAGCCACCAACTGGTCTAATTCAGGGTGATTTTGGTTATTGTTTTTGTAGGTCCAAATACTAGTCAATTAGTAATTTTGTATAAGTGAAATGAACGGAAATTCTGAGCACAATACATTGAAATTGTTGTACTCAGTACCTTGATATCTTGTGGCTTTTTAAACCTGTCTCATGCTTGGAGTTGGACAGACAATTGCTTTGTGTTCACTCAGTGAATATGCCAGTGAAATAATTTCCTATTGGGAATGCTTTCTGAAGCAGTAAATTTTTAACACACTTGGCAAATGTCCTTTGTAAAAAGCAAATTTCAGCAAAGCACTAAATAAGATGCATGAAATCGTTACCTGTGAATTGTTCTCTCTGTTCCAAGTATAACGACTGCGGAGTGTGCAGGCAGGAGATACAGCCACACTATTGTCACTGTCTTTGTTTATGGATTGTCATGGAAGTCCCATTTCATACTTTATTAATAGAGTCTTTAAAGCTTTTTTTTTTTTTTGTCTCCACAAGCATTGCTTGGATTGACAGCAGCTTTAGCTGATGCTGAATTTTATGCATTTTGAAAAATGTCAATGCTTGAATTATATTAAGCTGCTGAATTCAAGGTCTTTACGCTTCTGGGGCAATTCTCAATGCTGCACTTTGAGGTATAGGAGTGTGAATGGTTATTCAAATTAGTTGGGAAGCTGGTCGAAAATGTCAAGCCTCTTTTTGTCCCCAGATGAAATTGCCTGGCCAGAAGGAGATGATGCACTGCCACCAGATGCCCAGGACCTCATTTCTAAGCTTCTCCGCCAAAATCCTCTGGAAAGAATGGGGACAGGTAAGAACCTTGTGACAGGAAAACGCTGTCCAGAAGCAGGGGATGAAGCTACCTTGCCAGTGCTGCACAGCCACTCGTGTTGAGGAATGCTCATCTAGAGCTGGGGAGCAGTTTATCCTGGGTTCAGTGTGGTGGAGCTCTGGGAATTGGTGTCAAATGTCCACGAGCCAGGCAGATGTTACTGTCTTGTCTGGGAAACAGGAAAGGGCACTGTCAGCTTGGCAACATAACTTCTCTGATTTGTGCTGTTCCATTATAGGCTTGAGGGTGTCTCCATTTGAACAGTGTATAATCAGATTTCTTTGAAGTTCTCTTTGAGGAGGGGCTTAATCTCTGCCATGGAGATGAATTCCTGAGTGTAATAAAATAAATGAAAACTTTCCCATTCCTAGAGGCCTGTAGTATAGAATTCTCCAAACACACAGCAAGTCTGATAATCTTTTTGGCAGTCAGATATCTATGTCAGTCTTTCTGTATTATAATGTCAGATTTAAAGTTTTAGAAGCCAACACTTCTCATTTCCTCATAGTAAATAATCGTAAATAATCTCTAGCTACACTCTTGTTTTAAAGTAATTTGTGCAACACTGTGGCTTCACATGACAGCTTATCTTTGACTGATTTGATTAGTTTAATTTAATTTGGGATTTTCAATTCAAAACTACACTTTAAGGATAAAAAAAAGCTTAGGGATAAATATATAACAGTTCCAAAAGGCACATGTATTCAGCAGACTTAGCACATGTGCACACAAGGGTGATGAATAGATCATGAATAAATAATGATATCAGATGGTTTTCATATGTTCTTCTCTACTCAAAATCCATGTACTTGAAAGATGTTGCTGTCATGGAAAAGATGTAGGGTTTCTAGCTTTATAAAATAAGTTGATGGACAGATTTTTTTTGATTTCTTATATACCTGTAGTGCTGAGACTGCTGTTTCACTTGGCATGTCGTAGTGCCACTGGCACTGAGCAAACCTTTTATCTCTTTTCCTCTGCTCTTTTCTTTTCTAAAAAGACAGTAGCATCTGCTATGAATATTAATTTCTTTTGAAAAAAAATGCATAAACTGGTAGACAGATAGTCTTTACTTTTTCCTTCTGGGTACCCAAGCTTCTGAGCTTGATAACAATAGATACTAATTCAGGAAGATAGGTGAGCCTTGTCTTGTTCTAGGCACATGAATGAGTTTATTCACAACAGTGGAATTGTGAGTTGTCACTCACGTTCTAAGTGCCTCTCAGAGTTTGCTCTCTTTATTTAGTTATGAACAAGATGGTGTTTAGAGTTTGAAAATTTTAAATTAAGGTGTTAGTTCTTAATCTTGCAGCTCGCTGTGGAATGCAACAGCAGATGCTGCCTTCCACCATCTGTGTTGTTGCTAAACAGGAAGAGGAGGTGGGAAGGAGGAAATCTTGTTCAGGTTTTATCCTGCATGACCACTTTGGCAAAAGGATAAGTTGTTTCTCAAAATTCCTGGAAAACGTGTGACTTAAAATTACTCGAGTACATTCTCTTAGGCTCTTTATATTTTTGGGGTTTGTTTTTCACGCTGTGCAAATGCTGAAAGAAGTACTCTGCAATAAAAGGTGCTTATTTCAGGTAGTGCCTTTGAAGTGAAGCAGCATCGGTTCTTTAAAGATTTGGACTGGAATGGATTACTCCGGCAGAAAGCTGAATTCATCCCACAGCTGGAATCTGAGGATGACACAAGCTATTTTGACAGTAAGACTCAAGATTTGGCCTAAATGGTGTCATATTTCTTGTGCATATTTCATTTTTGAAATTGTTAGAGATAAGTAATTTTCGAAGTTGAATAAAACTCTTGATGGAAATTGCTTTAAAAAGTTTCTGTTGAATGCCAAGTAAGGTTTCTTTGAAGGCAAATTAATTTTAAATGAAAAAATGTTGCTGCTGGAGTCTGTTGGCCTTTCACTGGTGCCTGTGGTCCTGCCAGCCATGAGCTTGCAGTGAGAGGTGCTGCCATTGTCATGCTGGGTTCATTAAACTTCTTCCAAAGCATTTGGTAAATACAGATTCCTTGAGTTTTTGAGCAATATGATTTTTCCCTAGTGACTGTTTTCAGCCAATAAATATTTTTTAAAAACCCAAAACAAACCCTAGAACTTGAAGGGAAGTATGTGGGGGAAATTCTTAAGAGATTTGAAGTAATTTGAATTATTTTCGCTGCAAGTGTATCACTTTATTATAGTATTACTAACTCTAATGAGATATGAAGTGTCTGTCTGGTGTGTACAAATGTCTGGGAACTGCCATGGTATCAGTGCTGTGTAAGATTCCTGGTATTTCAAGATAAGCATCAGACAGAGTCAGTGCTCTTGGGAGAGAAGGGAGGAGTGTCACAGGAGGGATGGAGAGATCTCTGTTCCCAGAACCTCTGCTCTTTAACTTTTCTTATTTGACTTGGGGAGCTGAACAGGTGGAAGAGGCTTGGTCAGGGTGAGGTCTTTCCCCCTCTCCAGCTGCAGAATGGGATTCAGGCTGTTTCAGTTCCCTGAGATATGGAAATTTCTGCTCTGCATCAATGGAATCTCTCCCATCTTGGGGCCATGGGACTGGTTGAGTCTGTGTGAAGCTCATTTTTGCTCTGCTCCTGTGCTTTGTGAAAAGAGGGAGAAAGGAGCTGCCTCCAGCCCCTTGGCTCTCACACTGCACAAGCAGTGATTCCATTTAGATAGTGCTTTTCCAGTTTGGGGAAGGGGTTTTTTGGCTGGGGCTTGTTTGAGGAGGTAGGATTGAGAGAGAGAGATGGATTGAGAAATCTCTGTGTGGTTGCTGCAGAGAGCAGTTGGAGTCAAGCTGTGCAGAGGAGGCAGAGGTGGAGTTTCTACATCGACTGAGGTTGTACTGGTGCAACACATGTGGAGGTGGAGTGTTCTCACCACTAGCTGGACGTACAAGATGTGGAAATTTTGGTCACTGAGTTTGGCCAGCGACTGGCAGAAGCCCAGTGCAGAAGCCACAAGGAGATCCTGGTGGATAAAAGCAAAACCACTGGGTCTGTCAAGTCAGAATGATGGGAAACTCCCCAGGTGCCCAGGAACCCTCAGTATCAGGGTGACCTTGATGTGAGTCCTTTATAAAGGCTGGAATTCTCACGTCAGGAAATATCTCACATAGACACTGATAGGAGTTGGCATTTGCTGTAATAAACCCTAATGCAGAAAATGTTAGAATTTATAAAAGTAGCTTTCTGGCTGGTGTGGTGCAGCAAATTTGGCTCAGTGTAGTTATCAGCTTTCTGTAGCCAAACTTATTAATGCCCACCCCACAAAATCCAGTGTGGCTGGCTTAGAAATCCTGTGCTGCAAATCTCAAAGCACAAAATCTCTTTGGAAGAAGTTTTTGCATTAAAAATAGCTTTGCATATTGGCTGCTTGCCCATTTTCTTTCACGAAATCTAATCCTTTTCCTAGTTGAAGGAGGGAAAAGTGGAGATTTTCTTTTGGGGTAAATATATTTTTTTTTTTTGAGTAGGCTTGTATGTATGTACACAGGACAGATTTTGTACTATCAAAAAGCTGTTTATTGGAAAGTCAGACAATGAATTGTTTCTGTGTTTCCTTCCACATGATTGTTTACTGTAGGGAAGAAATATCCCTATCAGGAAGGGTCTGTAGGATTAGACACCTTTTGAGTATCAGCTGCTTCCAGAATGGAATACAGCTGACAGGATAAGATAAATTGAGTGCCAAGGAGATACTCTTCACTGAAAATTGCATGGGATGAGCAAAAACTGGCCGAGTATGTTTCAGTATTAAGGGAAATACCCTGCATGGGGTATAAACACTCAAAGTTCTTTGAGCAGACCAGTAGCAATGCTTGAGGTGTGAGTTACCAGCACTCCCCACACTGATGCAAGTGCCATTTCTTGTTCCCAGCCCGTTCAGAAAGGTACCAGCACCTGGATTCAGAAGAAGAAGAGGACACTAATGATGACGATCACGTGGAAATCCGGCAGTTTTCCTCATGCTCGCCCAGGTTCAGCAAGGTAGGGACATGCTAACTTGTTGAAGGAAACAATCTAGAGAGGAACAGTTTCTCTGCTTTGTATGGGGCAGATTTTAATTCTGTGGATGCTCTGTGGGATTCCATGGTGTGTAGTGTTCACGGAGAAAAGAAAACAATGCATGAGTTGTTTATTCTCTGGTAGTTTGTGGCCTGTTAGAAGGTGAGTACCAGAATAATTGGAGTAATTATATTTCTTAATGTTTCACCAGTATGCAGGGCATTGTGTAGGTCTCTTCTGCATGTGATACAGTTAGATGTTTTTACTCATGACCTAGATGCTGGCATAGAGAATATGCAAAACCTTCTTGCTTTGAGCAGTGGCCTTCTGAAAGGACCTCTTCCATAGGTGACAAGATGATTTTGGGATGAAAATGGATTTTGATATTTGGTATAAAGGTTTAAAATCAATGGGGTAAGAGCATCAGTGAAGTTTACATCACTCATTGTGTCAAATACAACCTGAGGAGCAAAAGGCAAGAAGGTGGCAATTTCAAAGGGAAGGGTCACATAGTCCTTCATGAGTTAGATGTGCCAAATTATTGAAGCAATAATTTTCCATATTGGGCTTACCAGTAGGAAGGCCATCACTGGGATATTCTGGTCTGTACTGGGCAATGTTCTTGAAAATGAACATGGACCAGTAAAAGGGAGTCCAGAGGAAAGTAGCAAGAATGACCTGAGTTCTACAAAATATAAAACCTCAGGTGTTTTCAAATACATAACTAGAAGGAAAGGACTACATTGGTCTTCCTGACAAAATATAATATGTTTGGAAGGGGCAGAAGGGAGAAGCAATGCTATTTTGAGGCAGCCACTTTATGAATTGTATTTCCTTCTTAGTGAAATGGGAGTAGGAATTTTACTTAGAAACTCTGAAAGGTATTTCAGTTTTCCACAGCTGAAGTTAGTTTGTTCTTTGTTCTCAACTAGGCTACAGTGGTTTAAATAGGAGTTACTCTTAATTTTATGGAGTTGCTCCTGATTTGCATCACTAAAAGTATGTTTAAAATTGGACCTGAGGATTAGTTGGTGTTTTGAAAAAGTTCTCATGAGTACGTAAGAGTTTCTTTTCTCTGCCTTTTCTCACCATGAGTATTACTCATTTGTTAGACTGAAGCTTTTCTTTAGGGTTCAATGTTTTTGCCACAAAGAGAGAAAGTTCACTTTTAATGAATTTATTTTAAGACCTGGAAAATTATACAGCATTTGTAATGTGGGAGGCATAAAAGGCTCATTATATTTTGAAATTCTTGTCTGACAATTCAGCCATATGATTTATTAATAGTTATCTTGTTGATGCTCTGAATTTTTAATAACATTATTTTCATTAATCTCTTCTTATGTAAATTAGGTCCACAGTCAAGTGTAGTTTTAAAAGGATGGATTTTTTTGCTTAATCATTTAATTATTTAAAGACGGCTGTAAAACCAAGAAAGGCACTTTCATTAAGCTGTCAGCATTATAGTAGATTCCTTGAGGAGGGCAGGACTTTTTTGTTCTGAAGTAAGCTTGGGGCAATGCTGATAGACTGATGATAATGAAATGGGGTCATGAGCATGATGCCTATCACTGAAGTGAATTTCTGTAGTAAGATTTCGAGATCCAGATGACAGCCCTTGCCATCTTTAGCAATACTTCCTCTTGGGTTTGAGAATCATTAAAATCAAAAATCAAAGTAATTTTGCAGAGTTTGTCAGTATTTCTGTTTTTGAAGGAGGGGCGCATTGGGTGCTGTTGTAGAAAATCATTTTAGTGTTTCTGAAGCTGGGCATTTTTACTTTGTTATTTGGTCAAAGCACATTGCCAAGCTCACGCTTTCAGGGTGATATTTCAAGAGGAGATTTTCTTCCTTGCTCAAAAAAGGCCCCGTGGGTTGGTTTCCCCTGCACAGAAGGATCTTTTGCTGCACACAGGTGTACAGCAGCATGGAGAGACTGTCCATCCACGAGGAGAGGAAGACTCCACCACCAACCAAGCGGAGCCTGAGCGAGGAGAAGGATGATCGGCTGGACAGCCTGGGGGGCTTGAAGAGCCGCGACCGCAGCTGGGTCATTGGCTCCCCTGAAATGTGAGTTCTGTGCAACTGAGTCTCCTGTTTTCCCACAGCAGCTAAGAAAGACCAGCCAAAACTTTCTATGACCAGTGTTAGGTGAGGAGAGCTTCGTGTGTTGTATTTCCACAGAAGACTGGGTTGAGTAGCTAAAAGTTAATGTGTAGAAGACATACGGTTCTTAAGTGTATCCAGTTAAGTACTAAGATCTTCTAAATCTGTAGCAGATACTTTTAATGAATTTAAAGGTATTCTAACCTAAAGGGCAGATTTCTTATGTTATATCAGAGATGTACCCACATCAGTTTTTTTCTTAAATTAATGCAAATTCTGGTGTTGCCAGACTTTGACCTTTTGTTACAAAGTAGAGAAATCATAATGAAAGTTCAAGGTTTCAAAAGTTCAGAATATACCCAAAAAATCTTGTGCTCTACAAAAAATCTCAGTAAAATATATGAATACCCAAAATTTGGATTCCTGCCATGTTCCTGGCATTACTGAAAACTCACCTTATAAAAGGAATGTCTCTCATTTTGTGCAACCCCTGTAAAACTTTTACACTAATGTTTGGCATTAGAAAGAACATAGGATGTGTCTCTGACCGAGTCTGTATGACTCCCTTAAAAATATTTTACAGATTGCTCTCATAATTGAGATGCACTTCATTTTGCATTAGACCTTCCTGGCTTCTAATTCAGAGCAACTTTGAAAGAAAAATTTGTCTAATTCCAAAAGGAACATGGAGGATGATTTGCATTTTGCAATTGCGATTTTTTTTTTTTTAATAATATTTAATATCATGTGCATGGTCCTGTATTTTTCTTTGGATTGATCTCTTCCTTTCCTGGAAGCTTAACAACAGGAAATCTAAATTCAGGTGATGCCCCGAGCCTTTGTTGTTTTAATTCCTGGTGTTGTAGCTTGGCCACCAAACATCACCTCAAATTGGTTTCAGAGATGTGCATTGGGTCTGTGCCCTGTTTGTCACTCCCAAGTTCTTCACCCCTGACTCACCTGGGGGCCCTGTCTGGGTTCTTGTCTTGGTTTGAATGACAGGTGTCTGCTAAGGAAGGCAGGAGGCTCCCTTGGAATGGAGAAAGTAAACCTCCGCCCTCCAAATTATTATAATTTTGAAATTAAGGGGCTTTCAGGCAAAGATATGGGAATAGGAATAACAGTTCTTTATTTAGGAGAATTAAAATAAAACAAGCATGCAGTATTACAAAAAAAACAAACCCACTGACAGAGTCAGAATCCAACCTGACCCCCTGTGGGTCAGGGTGTTGGTAGCAGTCCCATTAAATGGTGGCTGCAGTCCTTCTGGAGTGGCAGATGTGGCTCTGTTGGAGCAGTGATCCTGTAGAAAGGTGTAGTTCCCTGCTGAAAGTCCAGTGGAGACGGATGGACCTGGTCTTCCTCTGAGAATCTAGTGGAAAAGGCTGCTTGTTGTTCCAAGTTTGAAGTTTTTATCCAGGTAGGAGCACTTGGCTCCTCCCTGTGGATGGAGCATTTCCCAATGGGATGCTGTAATTTTATCAGTGGATTCAATGGCCCATTACCAGAAGATCTCTCCCTGGAGGGAGGATGGGTTGTGGATGAGATAAAGAAACTGCTCCAGCTGGTTTCTTATCAGCTGCCCCATTGACAGGAGATTACACCACCCCAGCTCCAGCAGATGGAACACACTCTTTTTGGTTACATTTTGCACTGCAACCCCTGTTGTTTGTGCCCGCAGCCTGCGCAAGCGCCTGTCCATGTCCGAGTCGTCGCACACGGAGAGCGACTCCAGCCCGCCGCTGACGGTGCGGCGCCGCTGCTCGGGGCTCCTGGACATGCCCCGCTTCGCCATCTCCACCGAGGACGAGGGGGCCGCCCCCAAACGGCCCCAGCCCGAGGGGATGCTCCTGTGCACGGTTCAGGCGCGGGAGGGGCTGCCCGTGCCCATTCCAGAGCAGCCCGTGGAGCACGAGCTGCAGCTGGAAGGGGACGCTGGAGCCACCTCCGCGGCCACCAGCAGCACCTCGACGCCCGCAGGTACGTGCTGGGTGTGGGGGTGGCCTGGTGCCTAAGGAGGCCACGTTACCCTGCAGAGGTGAACTCTGTAAAACTGGCTCTGCGTGTCAGGGGATGCAGCTGCCTCACGCTGGGTACATATTTTAGTGTAGCTTTGTGGACGTGCTTGCCTTTGAAATAGTGCCAGTGTTTTCATCTCCTCAAAATTGCATCTTAGGTTTCAGTCCTGTCACTTCAAATCGATTTAGGTCTTCTCATTCTTAAGATTCGTATGGGCTATGCCTACTTAAAACCACTGGGTGCCTACCGGAGACAGCATTAATTTGAGCATTAATCAGAACAGATCACTGCTGAGTTGGAGCTGGAGAACATGGGTGTCAACCATACCAACAGCCCCCTCCTTCCTATGGTTTTGCTCATCCCAAGCGTTTGGAGAGACTTAAAATATGCTGGGGAAAGTGGGGCTTGTGTCAGGGACAACTGCTTATTTTAACAAATATTCCAAATATGCCAAATATGCCAAAATTCATTCAGTTGTAGACTTAGAAAAGTGCAGTCTAAATTTAGCAGAGTGGCTCTTAGAAGTCAGTGTTTGATTTCTCAGCAACTTTGACTGTCCTGGGACTTTTCTCCAGCTCTGGGTTGAGCTGAACCTTCCTGTGGTGGTGCCCTGGGCTGCTGCAGTGCAGGGCTGGGCTCTGGGTGCTGGAGTGTTCCCAGCTCCTGCCCCTTTCAGGGCATTGGGAAGACAAGGAGATGAAGCTGCCTGTTCCTGAGAAGAGAGGAGGCAAGAGCTGGGAACTACTGAGAAGTAGTAAGGAGGGGGGGAAAAAAAGGAAGTTTGGAACAATAGAAGAAAGAGAGGAAGTGGAAATGAAGGTTGGCAAAAAAAATTTGAGAAAGAAAGCATAATTAGGGGAAGGACTAGATTGTAGGGTTGAGTAAAAAGGAGTAACTGGGTAAGAAAATAAGGAACAAGTTGCTGGGAGAGACTGGGAGCAAGCAGGCAAAGCAATTGTGATGCATTGAGAATGGAGAGGAAAGGGGTGCTGAGGAAGTAGAGTGGCAGCAAGAGTGGACAAGGTGGAGAGCACTGGGCAGATGTGATGGGAGACTCATAGCAGAAGGTGGAAATGCCTTAGAAGAAATTTGCCTCCAGAGTAAAGTCAAAGATTCCCACATCTTATTATTCCTCTTCTGCAATTCAATCTGTGAAATTCCTTCAAAATTGTCCCATTCCCCTTCACTGCCCATGCTCCCTGAAGAGGCCTGGTGCTGCCATCATGTTAAGAAGAGCTGCTAGAGTGAAGGAAGGACGCTGCCTCATACTTACTTGGCATAGGAGCCATAAGTGAAACCTTGGGTTCTCAATTTCGTGCTAAGAGCCTAGAAACATGCTATTAAAAATGGCAAGAGCACTTCCATTGCTAATTCGAGTATCTGCAATATGAGATTGGCAAAAATGAAGTTCTCCTGGGCAGCCTACTCCCCTGAGCTCAATACATCAGAGGAGTCTTTGATCTAGTGCATAGAATCCAGGGATACCAGTGCTTCAGTGTCCCCAAGTCAGAGGCTTTAAAGGAGTTTAATTTCTGTCACTGTCTCAGAGTGCTCCTCTAATTTATATGGCACCTTTTCCCAGGCAGCCTCCGAATCCAGTTCCTCATTGTCTGGGATCCTGATTTGAAACTCGGTGCCTCTTAAATGTTGAACAAGCATCTGGTCCTAAGGTCTATGGGAATGGTGCTTTGAATTTTTATTTTCATGATACTTCCTGCTTCACTTAGTATGCAGAGCAGTGCTGCCCACTTAAATAACGATGATCAATGTTTTGTTCTGTCCTCATTGTTCAAAATGTGGCCCTTAGGCTTTATTTATGGCATTCTGCTTAAAATCTGCTTTTGAAGACTGAATGATTAATTTCCCTTGTGGAGTTGCTGTGATGCTCACCACTTTCATTTCTAAGCACCTTGTAAGTTCTAATTACTGTATTTTTGCAGTGCCCCTTTAAGGTATCACATGGGGACTGAGGCAATGGCCTTGAGTACAGGACCCCCAACCCCCAACATCTGCTGTTGTTACATGCCCGCTCTGATCTTCAAGATTACTTTGCATTTTATATATAATTATAGCAGGTTAAGTAATTCAAGACTAAATTGCAATGGTACACAGAAGGGGGCAAATTAAGATTATCTTTGCAATCCACATTTTTACTTTCCCTGACTTGAGTACCTTAGTATTCTCTTAAAGTGGATTTTTTATGTGCAACTCCAGAAGAACTGGCTCTTCTATTACAGGGAATTTTAACTTAAAGATTGACAGTTCCTGCTGGTTATAAAAATGCAGCACTTTCTATAAACCTGTTTTCATCTGTGAACGATCCCATTGAAATGGTGTGCAGAAGTGCACCACCGCTTTAGGATTCATGGAACTGCCACTGAGCAATGTGATTTCATTAGCGAGCTTTTCCACAGAATAGAAGCTGCTAATTTTCTGTGTTCGGAATAACACCATCTCTGTAAATAAAAATTCAAGCCCTGGGGTTTCTTCTTAGGAAAATTTACTCTTGGACTTCATGTAAACATGACTTTGATTTAATGTATTTTGCCTGTAGGGGAATAGACTGTTAGGAATTCCCTATGGTTCTAATCTGTTTTAATTTAAACTGTAGCTGGGAGCACTGCAGATTTCTCTGATCCACGAGCTCGCAGTAATAGCAATGAAGGCCCAGACTTTACCACTCCAAAAGCCATCAGCGATTTGGCAGTGCGGCGGGCACGGCACAGGTTGCTCTCTGGGGAATCAGGGGAGAAACGTACCTCTACCTCGAGACCTGTCAATAAATTGATTAAATCAGCATCCGCTACTGCCTTATCTCTCCTGATTCCCTCAGGTAAGAAATGCATTGAGTGAGGCATTGTCAGAATCTGCAAGTGCTAAACAAAAGGTCTGCAGACAGATCCTCCCCCTTTGCTGTCCTGGAATGATGCCGTGGCTGGCAGGAGGGGAGAGAGCTAACTCTTACAATCGGTTTAATATTTCCTGCTCGCAGGTTGATGAGCACTGCTGTGCCTGTGGTCTGACTACAGCTTCTGCAAATGGCAGCTGGGCCCTGCTCTTCCCCTGGTTTTGTTCAAATTGACTCCTAGCTGGTCTCTAGACAATGGTGCAGCAAGGAGGTGTAGAGACACAGAATGATTTTAACCCTCAGGATGCTGTTCTTTGGGGTCACATGCTAACTCCAGCTCAGTTTGGGAATGAAATGTGTCTGGTGCATTTATGCACCAGGAAGTTTCAGAAACTCCAGGTAACTTGGTTGAGATTGAACTGAACAGTGTAAGTAAATCACAAAGTCAACACTAAACTGCTCACCTTGTTGGCCCAGCTCTGTCTACAAGTAAAACCAGATCTTTACAATTCCCAGTGCCAGGAGATAACTCCCAGAGAGCAGCACAGCCATACTGACTGGTTCAGCAGGAGTTTCTCCCCACAGGGATATTGTCCCTTTCCAGAGGATAAGACCTTGCTGTATTTCCAGGACTGTGCCTGTTCCTGCCTAGATCGGAGCAGGGAATGCAGCTGTGCCATGAGCAATGCCCACCGGTTCCTCCCAGCAGTGAGCTGGAGGCAGGAATGCACCTGTTTTTGGCAGCCTTGTGCTGATGCACATCACATTTCTTGTGCTTTGGGTGTTGGTTGCTTTTTGAGCTACGAAGTCCCCCATGAAAACCTCCAAACTGTGTATTTAATCACTCAGCAAAGGTTTCTCCAGAGCTGCTCTCATCTGCCAGGTAAATGTGTGCTGGGCGATTTGGCAGGTGTTTCTTAATGGATTAGAGATTACCTTCTACAGCTGCATTTAGTATTCCTGCTCTTTGGGTTTATTTTACTGATGTTGTTTAAAATGAGAGTTCTCTATTTCCTTTGTACTTTAAAAAGTGGACGGTGTTCTACCAGCAAGCAGTCAGGTAGTTTATCTGACAGCTCAGCTCATGGCTGTTCATTTAGGAAACTCACTAAAAAGTACACTTTTGATGTTGCTTTTCAATAGCAAAGTCCCTGCAGTGACTAATATTTTAGGGTTAAATATTTTTGCCCTTCTGAATTTAAAACACTACCAAAATTGCCTAGACATGGTTGTTGTCTGATCACCTCCTCATTCCTTTTGTGTTAATACTAACTGATATGGATTTATCTCAGCACCAATGTGTAACTTGCACCAAGATCTAGAGACATCTGATCTTTTGGAGGAGGGTAGTACATGATAACCTGGAAATGGGGTGTTGCCAGGATTGTGCCTAGAGCAAATGCTCATGATGGGTTGTTAATCCTGGAAAGAGAAGTAGAAAACGCTGTGACCCAACCATAGTGCTGTAAGAGCAGTGCACTAAATGTACACCTCCAAATGTGCCTTTTTGGAAATTCTGCTATTTGTATTTCAAAGCATGAATTAGTTGAAGCTGAGACAGACCCAGCTCTGGTGAAGGCCACCAGTTTAAGACCATTGGAAGATACGGTTTCGTAGCTTCTTCTCTAACAAGAATTTTCTCTCTTTCGGAGTCCTGCTTTCCTAATTTTTTGCCCACCTTTGTGTCATCACTGTAGATCACCACACGTGTTCTCCATTGGCCAGTCCAATGTCACCTCATTCTCTCTCCTCCAACCCATCTTCGAGGGACTCCTCACCCAGCCGCGACTTTTCTCCTGCTATCGCAAACCTGAAACCACCAATCATCATCCATCGGGCTGGAAAGAAATACGGTTTCACTCTGCGCGCCATTCGCGTCTATATGGGTGACAGTGATATCTACACTGTGCATCACATGGTCTGGGTAGGTCTCTCTGCTTTTCTCAAAAAGAGGACCCTCGGGGACACAAATGCATCCAGAAGCCAGGGGCGTGGGGTTTAGCTTCAGAAATTTTTGTGTTTTTCCACCTCGTTTTCTCTCTCCGTAGTCGCGCCCAGAGTTGTCTTTTTGGAGTGGGGGGGAAACCCTCTATAAATAAATAAATAGATAAATAAATAAATAAATAGCAGCACTTTGGGTTTCCCAGTAGTTTTCAAGCCCATCACAGAACCACAAGAACTTTTCTTTCCTTCTTTTTTCCCTGGTTACATGAATCCACCTTCTTTCACCTGCAGCACATCCTTTAAAGCATGTTTCTGTGTACATACCCCCTTTCTCTTTATTGGGGTTGTTGCATGAGGACCCATTATAGCTAATTTATTCAGAATTGTGTTAGTGATTATAACCTGATCAGTCCAGTCTGCTGGGGTTTTCCAAGCAGTCGCTTGGAATTGATTACAAGCCTTAAAGCATCACTGCTGCTGTGCTGATTGCCATGGGATTTAGCTCTTGGCTTAGTTGTGAGCTGTGCTAAAAGGTCTGGTTTCCATGTCTGTATCGCTTCTTTCCCATTACTGCTGGTACTTGATCTCTGTGTTCCTTTTGTGTTAGTGTAGATGACTTCTAGGAATGATCCATTGCCTAAAGCAGTGTTGTTAGGATTGTGTAGATAGGGAGAATGCAGGCAGGGTAAAAGTGAATCATTCTTTTCCTAGCACTTCTGTGTTCATTGGATAATTCAGACATCACACGCCTTAGTCCTTATTTAAAACTCATTCTGAGACAAATAATCTGAAACTGAATTTTTGCCTTGTCCCTGAACAATGTTGAGTTTACCAAGGTACTCATTTGGAATCTTTCCTGGCTAGAGGGAGAAACATGCATTCCCCTGCACATCTGCCTCCTCATGATGAAGGAGGCTTACATTCCTGGCCAGGGAGAGGGGAAAGGCAGTGTGTTTACAGGGGAAAAGTCTGGTGTTGGATTGGTTAATAAAGGATGGAAAATGGAAAAAGAAACCCTGTTTGGGGTGAGATGCAATATAGGTACCTTAAACACATGGCAGAATCTTCCTTAAAAGTCTGTTGGCCACCTTGGGTTCCAGCATGTACATGGAAGGATGCTGGGTTTGGGATGGGAAAGAAATCAAAAAAGATTGAATGTTTATCTGAAAATCAAGAGCATCTGGGTAACATTCCTGAGTGCTGTAAAATTTTTTGCAAGTGTGTTAAGCCTTTTGCTTTGGGAAGAGCTGGTCTCTCGATCAGTTTAACCATCCTGGCTGCCTTGGATCAGGATAAGACTTGGCAGGATGCTGGGGAGGAGTGGAAGAGCGCAGGGTTTTGTGCTCAGCTGCGCCAGGGCTGATTTCTTTCACCCTTCCCTGGAGCAGCTGATGCTGGCTATGGCAGGAAGTGACAGGGATGAGCTTTGAGTCCCATCTGGGCCAGTGGTCTTTGCACATTCCCCTTCTCAAATCAGTCACCCCTTGTCGTTGGCAGCACGTGGAGGAAGGGGGCCCGGCAAACGAAGCAGGTCTGCGGGAAGGGGATCTGATCACCCACGTCAACGGGGAGCCGGTCCACGGGCTGGTGCACACCGAAGTGGTGGAGCTGATTCTGAAGGTAGGGGCTCAGCACTGTTACGTTTTGGAAAACATGAGCAGCTTGTTCAAAATGTGTGGAATTGGCATTGTCTGAAATACAAGTGTGCACGCAGCACCTGGTGGTATTTAAGAGCAGCTTTGTACTGGTTGGTGTTGAAATTATCCAGTTAAATGACTTGTGTTTGATATCTCTCTGAGCAGAATCCGTTTGCAGAAATAAAGCCCCTGAAGTTCTGGACTGTTCCAAGAGACAGAAGTCTTTGGGATTGCACATAGAGGAGCAGTCAGGATTATTATTTTTTTACCATGAGTGAGACAAGCCATGCTCTGTGTTGCAGATTCATCATGATAGATGCCTGATATGTTCGCATCTGCCATCAGTCAGAGCACTGGGAATAGGATTGGTGACAGAATATCACTTTGTTCAAGTTTCCAAGTATTACAAGTATTAAATTGAGTCGTTTGGGATCTCTATGGGAGAGGTCAGATGCTATGTTCTGCCTGTTCTGGGAAGCTTTACCTACCAGCTGGGGTCTGAGCTAATCATTTGTGAAAGCCTGACTAATGACGGCTCTCTCTCGGCAATTCCTTAATAGATGATAGGTGGAAATGCTGAGGGGAAAAATGGAGTTTGACAAAGGATTACAAAATGGCAGACAGCAGTAAACTAGCAGCCTATCTGCTTTGCCTGCAGATCTGCTTCAAATAACCATGTTTTAAGCAATATCTCTTTGTCTTGTGTCTGACAGAGTGGAAATAAAGTGTCCATCTCCACCACACCATTTGAGAACACATCCATCAAAGTTGGTCCAGCTCGAAAAGCCAGCTACAAATCCAAGATGGCTCGCCGGAACAAGAAGAGCAAAACAAAGGATGGTCAGGAAAGGTTTGTTTTGATGTTTCTCTGTTCAAATTAAAGGGTAACCAAGATAATGTAAGACATCTTCAGAGAGATCTTGCCAAATCCGTTTGCTGATAATGCATATCAGCAGGTATGTCCTTTAGTTCTTCTTTTCTTCCTTTTTTTTTCTCTTTTACTGTGACACAAAATTGACTTAAACACGCAAGTAAAGGTAAATAAATCATTTGGGCTTGTAAACACCTTTTGAATGCTCTTCCCCAGTAAGAAGAAGAGTTCTCTGTTGAGGAAGATCACTAAACAAGCATCGCTGCTTCACACCAGCCGGAGTTTATCATCCCTGAACCGGTCTCTGTCATCTGGAGAAAGTGTGCCTGGCTCTCCAACTCACAACCTGTCCCCTCGGTCACCAACCCAGAGCTACAGATCCACTCCAGAGTCTGTACACTCAGGTAAAAAAAAAAGATACATGAAACCAAACAAAACTAAGCCCAAAAAATCCAGTCAAACAAGAAAAGAAAATATTGGAGGAGACTTTTGCTGATAGATTAATTTTGAAAATAAAATACCCAGCAGCAGGTCGTAGGTCTCTTTGTGAAGCCAATGACAGTGGTGATGTCGATGGATGTTAAGGATGGATGTGTTCTTGTTCATTGATTCATTTAAAAATGAAAATCCATACATCCTTTTAAGAATGCACTTGCTGTACTACAGCATCCTTCCACTTTGATGAAAATGTGTGTTGTAAGTTGCAATCTTTTCATAGCAGTTTTACACATTTTCTATGTTCAGAGAAAAGAAATCAAAACAGTATGGCAAAGTCATATTTGAAAATTGAATCAGCTGCTGGAATAAAGAGATTTGCATCTGGAGAATAGCAGTGAAACACGTGATTTGTCTGATCAAAGGGGTTTTTTTCCAGAAAAGTGTTCTCGTAGCTGAGTGTTTCTTAACTGTGCTCTGGTGTTGGGTGCTAATGATGTGAATTTCCATGAGAAGCCTGGCAATGTTGCCTTCAATATTACTGCTGTGCTTTGGAGTAACATGTCATTGTGTCTTGACTTATTTTCAATAATTTGTTTTAATGGCCAAATATATATTAATCTTCTTGGTATTTTTTTCTTTGTTCTTCTTTTTTTTCCTCTTTTAAGTTGGTGGCAATTCTTCCCAGAGCAGCTCTCCCAGTTCCAGTGTTCCCAATTCTCCAGCCAGCTCTGGACACATCCGACCCAGCTCTCTGCATGGCCTAGCACCGAAGCTCCAGAGGCAGTACAGATCTCCAAGGCGTAAATCTGCAGGGAACATCCCTCTGTCCCCCCTGGCTCACACTCCATCGCCAACCCCACAGTCCACGTCACCGCAGCGCTCCCCATCTCCTTTGCCAGGACACTCAGTTGGCAGCTCCAGTATTATCCAGTCTTTCCCAGTAAAACTACACTCCTCTCCACCACTGGTGAGACAAATCTCTCGCCCCAAAAGTGCCGAGCCCCCTCGGTCTCCTTTGCTGAAGAGAGTGCAGTCGGCTGAGAAACTGGCTGCCTCTCTGTCCTCCTCTGAGAAGAAGCTGGGCTCCTCACGCAAACACAGCTTGGATATCTCCCACTCTGAGTTCAAGAAGGAGATGTTGCAGCGGGATCCCAGCCTCCAGAGCTTACAGGAATCCGCCAACGAAACGACAGGCGGCAAACTGGGGCTGGCAGAAAAAGGGCTGCTGCAGAAGCCGGGCTCACGGAAGCTGGGTGCCATTCGGCAGGACAGGGTGGAGAGGAGGGAGTCTCTGCAAAAGCAGGAGGCCATCAGGGAAGTAGATTCTTCTGAAGATGAAACAGATGATGGTTCGGAAGATAGTCAGGATGGGAGAAGGCTGGACAAGCCCCGTGGCAGTGGAGACCAAGGCTCAGATTCTTTTAATGAGGATAATAAGTTTTCATCTAAATTGGAAAGCAAGGATAGTATTGAAGATGATGCCTTTCTACCTGAGGATCCAAAAGGTACAGAAGATTTGCAGAAGGGAAATACTCAACAAGCAAAGCCTGTTTCAGAGCCACTGCAAATCAGTGTGCACCCCTCCCCACCAGAGCTCTCCTCAAGAACTTCTCCAGAAAAACTAGCTAATTCAGAAAAGCCATTCCTAAAATCAGAAACAACTGCAAAGGAGCATAAATTGCCAGAAAAGAAGACTTTGGAGTGTTTTGGTCCAAAAGACAAGTCTTTTGAAGCAATCAGAGATCTTGGGAGAGCCCCAGGTACTCAAAAACCAGTAGATCGCACAGAACATACACAGTGCCCGTCTATCAAACTCGTGGAACTTGAAGAAGGTGATTCTTCTGGGGCCTCCTGTGGTAAACTTGACTTGAAAGAGCCTGTGCTAGCAGAAAGCAGTCAGAAAATACAGGATTCCAAGCCTCTGCTGGCACTTTCCCCATGGTGCACAGCAAACACGAGCACTCCTGTCACGGTGAGCCCCCCGGACCGTGGTGAGAAGGGTCGCAAGGAGACGCCTCAGCCTGTGGAACAGCACAGCTCCTCATTTCTGTCTCCTGGGAGCGCCAGTGAAACATCCCAAAGAAGCCCTAGCCCCGAGAAGCAGCAGCCCAGCTCATCCCAGGCAGAGGGTGCTTTAACCTCCAGCAAAACGAGCCCAGCAGGGCCCATGTCCTCCCCTCTCCCCATCCCCGGTGCCATCGAGCGCGCGCTCTCCGTGTCCCAGTTGGTGCCCCTGGCCCAGAGCGTGTTGGGCCCTTTGAAGCTCAGTGTGTCTGGGTCTGGAGAGGTGGAAACGAGAAAGGATTTGGGTGCCTCCTGTAAAGAGGAGAGAGATTTGAAACAAAAAAGACAGGATGTTTCACAAGTGGGAGAATGTCAAGAGAAAGCCAAACCCCCTGGCACAGATGGTGTGACTGCGAGGAGCGGGTCCTGTGCAGAGTCCTTACACCCAGCAAAGCCCTGGGAGGCAGCGTGTCCTGTGGTGGTCAAAAAGGAGGCAATGTGTCCTGTGGTGGTCAAAAAGGAGGCACCTTTTTGCAGTGCTAAAGCGTCTGAGGCGTTGGCAGGTAGCTGCAAAACCACTCCGTCGAAAGAGCTGTCTCATGCTCTTGGACAAGCAGCTCTGAGAGCCTCTCCTCTGCCAGATGGCAGCACGAGGCCCTGTAAAGAAGGGACTCTGGCACAAGCAAAAAGCAAAGAGGTTGGGAATCAGTTAAAAATACAAGACTTTCCCCTGTCACATGATGATGCTGTAAAGAAAACATAGCAGCATCGCTGGTACTCATGGACTGGGGTGTTCTACATTCAAAATAGAGACTGCATGTTTGAATTTTGTAATATACACTAATATAAAATAGAACTTGTGTACATCTATTTTTGGGATGGTTTTTTTCATACTGTTTTTTGTGTTTTTTCATCCTTGCTATTCTATTTTTGTACACAGTAGTGCTTGCTGTTTGAGGTCTCTTTAGAACAGGGTATCTTTAAAGCAGGGCTTAAGAAACACTTTGGTTTTATTTTTTGTCCCTTCCATACCTTTTATTTTGCCTGAGTTTAGGGCCTGATGTGCTCTTCCCTCTGATTCTGCATTTATTTGAGATCCCAAAAATTCTGTGTGCAAAAAAGTCAGCTTGTTTTTAAATTTCTGCTTTTCAGCATTCTCTTTGAAATTCCATTGAGATTCACAAATGTCACGTTTTTTCTCCAGTTTTACAATCTGATGTCCCTTGACAAGAATAAGAACCTGACCTCTTGTCTGCAAGTTTTTCTGAAACTACAGACCCTCTTTGGTACAAGTAAAACCTCCTTGTCACCATGGGTCTTCACGGTCCTGTGTCCTTAGAGGCTGTGGAGACAAAGGACTTGGCTGGAGAGACTGAACAGAGAGAGATCCCTGTCTTCTCTTTAAAACAAGTAATTTCAATGGAATTATCAGAAAGAGAAATCTCCAATCCATAAGATGGCTTTTTGGGGGATTGTTTTTACTTATCTGTATGGGACACATGGCAACTTTTCCCTCTGTTTTTAAAATTTTAGTGAAATTTGATCTTCCTTTCTCTGGTTTCAATTCATAACTTGCCCTGCCTCAGAGTAAGTGACCCCAGGGAAGGGGTGCCTGTAGGTTGGTTTTAAAGTAGAAAAATTTGTAGTTGCCTGTTCTCCAGTGTGTCTGGCAAAGTTACATCAATGAAAAATGGCCTTTGGAGACTTTTCCTTCTCTTGGTGAGTCTAAATATGTAGGGATTTTAAAGTGTCCCTTTACATTTCTGAATTGGGGCTTGGGAAACTTGCTGAGTTTTCTGAATCTGCCCGTTTTAAAAACAAACCTATGAAGAGTTCAGACTCCTCGAGTTCTGTGGTCAAGCTGCAAGCAGACTTCAAAACACGTGATATTTTCAGATTTCAGCTTTGATAGATAGATCATTTCCACTGCTGAGGTCACTTTGCATTAAAAACTTAATCTTTGCTCCTAGGTTTAGACATGGCTTTGCTTTAAGTGTGACCGACTCTGGGTGACAGTGCTCCCTGCTGAGGATTAGACCAATAATAATGCACCAATAAATGTGTTGAGTGGTGATACCTGTAGCACTCTAAGCCATTTCTTCATCCATTTAAAGGTTCCTCTCAATGAACACTCCCATCATTTGTCCCAGATTGTGCTCAGCTTGTATCCTAGTCTTGTCTGAGTGGATCTCCCTGTGGATCACCCACGAGGGATAGTGCCCTGCTCACTGCTTACTCTGTTAGAAGCAGAATGACTGTGCAACAGTATTCCAGGCTAAACCCCATCTGTGTTGGTCTGATTTCCTTACACTGCTGCTTCCTTCACTGTCTTGGCTTTCTCTGAACTTGAAGTTTTGATTCGCTTCCCCTAAATGCAAATATGTTTATTATATAGGAATATATTTCCCCCCCTCTCTTTCAATCTGATTTCAATACAACCCACAACTCGCAAAAATCTCTGGAATCTCACCCTGTTTCTTTCTGTGTAGCAGTTGCTTCCCCCCATTATATACTTGATTTTGGCTGCTTGGAATTTCATTTCTGGACCAAGTTTTGGTTTGGTTTGAGCTTTTTTTTTTTTTTTGCCTTTTTTTTTAACATGTTTAAATGAGTGTTTACTCCGTGTGTCAGTGTGAACATGTATGGTGTTGCTACTACACTGACCAAAGCCTCAGTGCTCCCGGGTAACACCTTAATAAACCCAGCTGTGGTGGTATTGAGAGCAGAGCCTGCTGTGCTGTCTCTCTGCTCTTTTTCCTGGAATTCCTAGGCTGCTCGTTTACACTTGGTTTGCAATTTACAAACCACAGTATTTCCACTGCCTTGTCAGGGTCTTGGGTGTCTCCAGCCTCTCCAAGTGGTGGTGAGCATCATTCAGTGCTGATTTAGGGCAATAGCAAGTAAGGAACAGACTTGGCAGGATCTGGTACTTGTCTAGCTGGTTTTCTCCCTGATGGGTTGCTCAACTAAAAAATTGTTGAGAAACAGCGCAGGATATTATGGCATGGACAGGAATAGTGAAAAATGGATTTGGCATCCTGAGTCTGTGGTAATTACAAAGACAAGTCTCCTTGACAAGCTGATCTCCCGAGAGCAGTTGACCTTGGCGAGATGGAAGTGTCTGTGTAAATTAAGGAGTTGTGTGAGGACGTGGTCTGACCTGGCTGTTCCCTGGGTGGCAGGTCCCCCTTTTCCTTCTGCGTTTAAAAAACCTGAGGAGGAAACCAGTCACTGCTCCTAGGAGGTGAGCACGGGGTGTAAACCAGGCTGGGAAACCTGGTTCATCCCCCACTGGCAGGGGTGGGACCCTATGATGGTACCAGCTGTAAGCTGCTGACTCCCTGCCTTTGCAGCCGCTGCTTCTCATGCTGAATTGCAGAATTATCCTTTCCTAGGCATAAAAAGAGGAGTGAAAACCCTTGCTATGTCACAGCTTTTGCTGCTTTTGCCTGTGTTGGCCAAAGAAAAGGTGTGGTATGTGGTTCATTGCCTCTTTTGTAGCTACGGTACAGAGTGGTCAGTGCAATTAAAAATCCCTGGTTTTTTGGAAGCCAAAGCCAAACAGTGTTGCCAGGAAAGCATTTTAGTGAAGCCCTGTCTCCCCTGCTTTTGCTCAGTCCTGCAGTTTCCCTCGGTGTGCCAGGTGCCCCATCACGCCAGTTCCACCTGCTGTCAAATTTACATGGCGCACTTCAGCAAAAAGTTTGGGCAAAAAGACTTTTCCCATTATATTTTGATAATAAGCCAGGTAGATACACCAAGACTTATTCCTTGCTCTGCTACAAATTCCTTAAATAGCTTCTCAAATAAAAGCTTGCAGGATGTGTTGGGAAGGAACAGGCTGTTGGAGAAGCTGTGTCTGAGGGGCCCGAGCGCGTTCCCGGTGCCGACCCGGACCCGCGGTGCCCGAGGGAAGCCCTGGCCAGCTCAGCCCTTGGTCTCCCTGGATAATCCTGAGCATGAGGCGTGTGTTTGGTGAATGTTGCCATTCAAATTTGCTCCTTCCTGCTTTGTTTCCCTTCTGTCAGCTTGGGTGTGTCTCCTGCTCCCTGTCTGTGTTGGGATGGCAGCGTCCTAAGCTGGTTTGGCCTCTGCAGCTCCTTTTTTTTTTTTTCTTCAGCTGGCACATCCCTGCCCCGTGCCTCAGTGTTATTTTTCCCTTTGTCTCTTACTGTTGCAAACTAAGAGAAATGGATGATATTTATTGTAAATATTAGACTTTAGCGTTGTACTGGCCACTCCTGGGTCTGAATGTTGGAGGCCTTTGGCTGCTGCTGTACTAAAGAGCGCTTGTGGGGGAAAGGGTAGGAGTGACCTGTGGGTTTGTTTGCCACACTTGCATTAAGGTGTGATTTGGAGTATTTTTATTTTTTAATTTTTTTTTTTTTTTCTTCCGAAGAGGGGAGGATAAAGTCTTTCTCTGGTTTTTCTCTTACTGGATGTGAAGGATAATTCTGTACTTCTAGTAGAAGATTTGACAGAAGTGTGTGTTTACGTTGTGTTCGATTACCATATCCAGGTGGCTGTGAGAGCACCTCCTGTGCTGGGCTCTGCCAAGCTGTGTCACTCAGCACTTAGCTAGATAAGAGAAAGTGTGGAATTTCTGTGTTTCTAGAAACTTGAACAATTGCCACATAATAGCGGTGCAATAATTTTTATTCATGTTGTACCTGCATGTCGATGTTCAAATCCTCCTCCAAAATAAATAATTTTTTTTTTTTTTACATAAATCCAAACTCGTGTTTTTCTCTTGGTTGGTCTCCCCTCCGTTTCCCATAGCGCTGGGAGGGGCTGTGCTCCCAACCTGCCTGCTCAACCAGCTGCTTGATGGGGCAGAAAATAGCCTGTGGAGTGTCTGAGTATAGGAGTAACTCTGCCAGGCTGTTTGGGATTTTCTGCTCCACAGGCCAGGTGTGTGGCTAAGCCAAAGCTTTTCACTCTGAAACCCAAGCCCAGGGTTTCAGAGCCCATCCTCCCCTGAGTCTGTAAGTTTATAATGTTTTGTATCTCTGCTAATGCAGGGTCCTGATGGTAAAAACACGAAAGGGGTAAAGGGGGTAAAAACCTGTCAAAAATGAAACTTGGCTGAGCAAGATGAGGATGTGACTGGCCACATTATGTCTGATGGGTTCAGGAAAATAAAATCCAAAGGGCAGGAGGGGCTTGGGATTGGCTTGGATTAGCCATGGGGCAAGAGCCAGCAGGTGCTACGTGGCCCCTTTTTCACCCCCTTATTTAAGCAGCCTTGCTGCTGCACCACCCAGAACCTTTCCAGAAACAGATCTTTGCTTTTAACATTTGCAGGTGCGCGCCCTCCACGTGGAAAAGCCTTCAAAGGCTATTCCTGTCCTTGGAAATAGAGCTGGGGAGACGCTCACGTCTGGGGGGATTGGACTAATCCTCACTCGCTGCTGCCAAGGATGCTCAAAATATCCTGTGTCTCCGCGCTGCGGGAGCGGCGGGGCAGGGATCGGGAGGTGTCCTGGGCGTCATCGCTGACGCGGGCTGATGGAAAAGCGATGTTCGAGCCCACGCCGAGAGGGAGCGCAGGGCCCGGAGCATCCCCGGTGCCTCTCCTGCAGCGCTGGAATAACCCGCAAAGCTCCCGGCCAAATCCAGGGCATCGTCTCCAGCAACGCAGGGCCTGAGGAGTGTTGCCCTGGTGCAGGGGCTTTTCAAGTTATATTTTCATGGAAACAGAGATATTTTTCTCCTTTTTTAAGGCTCACTAGCTTTAATTAAGCTAGTTTTTTAAAGGTTATTTTAACATCTGCAGCCCTCCTGTAGAAACTTCCCCAGCCAGGAATAAGTAACTCTCAGTTCACAGCAGTTTATTCTTCCAGAGGATTAAGCCACAACAACTAAGGGCTGTTTTTCCCTCCCAAATGATGGCATGGAAGTAGCAGCCCAGTGCACTTTGGTGCCTGCTTGCCAGCACTGAGATTTGGCTCCGTCCTCCAGGATCAGAGGGTGTGGGTGAGTCTCTGGGGAAAGTCCCACTGCCAACAGCCTGGATGCCTGCAGTTAACCTGGGATCCTGAAGATGGGAACTGGGGGAAAGCCAGAGCATCCTGCACGGGTGCTTGGCTCCCCTGTTGGTCAGAGCATGCTGCTGATGGGTTTGATCCCTGTGTGGGCCATTCACTTCACAGCTGGACTCATGACCCTTGTGGGTCCCTTCCAAGTCAGAATATTCTGTAGAACATCTGCCCAGAATGGAAGCCACAGCTGGAATTGCTGTTGGATGCACTGGGGACTTGAGAGGAGCCTGGGGCCCCTCCTGTGTTGCACCCTACATTGCTGCCTGTTCTGAGTGCAGGGGCTTTGCTCTGGGGGCATGTGCAGATGTCCGTGGCTCCACAGGGTCTAACTCTTCGTATCTGCCTCTGCTCTGTGCAGCCTCTTTCCCTGTGACCATGGAAGCACCCAGGGCTGGCCTGCAGCCTCCCCCTCTCCAGCCTCCATCATGTGCCAGTGGGCTTTATAATTTAAACGCTGATTAGGGCTGACCTCATATTCCAGAGCTTACTTCATAGTCACTAATGAGGGATTAGGAATGTTAAGCTAATTAGCAATCAGCAAACGAGGGCTCAGTCAGTCTTCTCAGCCTGACACGCTGTCAATGAAGGAGTTATTTGATGATTATCGTAAACCTGCTCAAACGGGCTGCCTAATTCTGATGGGCAGCAGAGAACCAGGGCGAGCTGCAGCCCAGGTGATGGCAGCTCACAACCCCACACAGCCCTGGCCACTCTCCACAGACTGGAGGGTGCAGGACACCTGCTCCTGGAGTCAAAGGATTTAAATAAAGAAATTGGAGGCGGGTTTTTTTTCCACCTCAGATTTATTGAGTTGTGGTCCAAACTTCCCAGTCTTACTGTTTTGGGAGAGGCTTTACCCGACGGGCCACCTAAGAAGAAATTTGGCTACCCTCAGATGCTGTTCAGCTCCAAAAATACCCTCAAAATACCCTCAAACCAAACCTTCTCTGCTGGGAAGCCTCCTCCCAGGCCAGCCAGAGCAGCCTGGCTTTCGGCTGGGTTTCAACTCCCTGGGTCATTAATTATCCCATTATTTTGATTTTCTCCCACACCCCAACTCTCTACTCCGTGAAGGAAGCAGGGCAGCCAGCAGGGGAGGGTGGGAGAGTAGCAGAGCCTTGATCAATATTTCACACTGGAAGGGGGGAAAAACCCAACCCCCCAAATATAAAACCCCAGAGCGCTCGTGGGAAGGAAGCAAAGAGGGAAATTAATGGGACTAATGGGCTGAACTGGCCCAGGAGGGGTGCAGGGATGCTGGGCTCTGTCCTTCCTGCAATTTCTTCACTCTTCAGGGTATTTAAGACCCAGGGAAGCTCCACGCCTGCTGTTGGCCCGGGTGGATGGGGTGCTCAGCCACGTGCCAAGGACACACTCCGGCTGTGCTGAGGGGCAGAATTGGAAAGAAAGAAGGTATGGGGACCAGTGGCTTTGCTGCCAGGCCAGTGCCACTGCAGAGGGATGGGTCTCTGAGAATGAGGGAGCTGCCTCTACCCTGGGCACAGCTGTGCTTTTTACTGGGTGATTCTTAAAAGGGCCATTTTCAGCTCCTGGATATGAGGGCGTGGGTGGTGGCAAAGGCTGGATGGATCTGGGGCAAGGACTGAGCAGGGATGCTCCTATTGCTCCCTGAAACCCATTTTCCTGCCTTTCTGGGGTAAAAATATAAAGCTTTCTCTTCCTTTGCAGCCAGTTTGGGCAGAGGTTTCTTTCCTCCAGGGGCTCAGTGCTGGCCAGGACACGTGGCTGTGACCTCCTCGCCGCTGGGGCTGGATCCATCCCGCCTTGCCTCCGTGCCCTTCCCCATGTGCCACCCCAGCCTGGCAGACTGGCAGCTAAAAATAAGCGAAACGCAGGGGATAACCGCGTGCCTAAATATATCCCTTCTTTAATTAGCACCAGGCGACTGCCTCGCAGTCACGTCCGTCTGCCCACTAATCCCGCCTCGTCACGGGGCTCCCCCGAAGCGCCCCCGGGAGCTCGGGCACGGAGCATCCCCGCCCGCTTCGCTGCGGCCTCGGGATGGCCCGGCGGGGGAGGGCGACACCACACGGGGGTTAAACCAGAGCCAGGAGGGTCAGGGGTGAGGCGGGGGCATCGTCCTGCGGGGCTGAGCTGTGCGAGATGGGAGCCGGGGATGGCGATGCCATCAGGGCTGGGAATCCCTCTGGCAGAGGGATGCTCTGCCCTGGCACTGCCTGGGGAGCTGCTCTGTGCAGGGCTGTGGCTGAACTCGGTGGGGTCGGGCTGGGAGAGTTCCCTTCTCCCCCGGATCTCTCCGGGAGCATCCCTGACTCTCCCTGGTGCAGTATTTACCCATGGCAGCTTCATTGAGTTCCGTGGTCCTTCAGGGGCTTGGAAGTTGGAGATACACCACAGCTGCTGGTTTTAGCATCTTCTTCTATTTCTAATACAGACACATAAATAAATCTTTCTGGTTTGCCCCCCTGCAAAGGTGTTGGATGCCATCAGGAAGGGATGCAGGGGAGGACGAGCTAAACCTATGGGCCCCGTGACTGCAAACTCTTCTCTGGTCAGGAGTTACATCTTCTGCTTTTCTAAAAGGCTGAATTTTCCTCAAAACCAGCTTCTGGGAGGCTCTGAGAGCAGCACAGGTGGGCAGCCTCCCAAAGGGTTTTCTTTTGGGTTCCCTGGGAGCATGTGACCAAGCCATTCCTGCTCTGTGAGGAAAGCTGGGCTCTGGGCACCCCTATTAATCCTGAAGGAGAAGGTGTCTGGGAAAGGTGCTGCCCTCCCAGGTCACCGGCAGCAGAAGGTGACATTCCCTAATAAATGATTCCTGTGCTCATCCTCTCATCCCCTGACAGCCATGGTTGCTTGGCTGGAGATGAAAAGGAGAAGATTAAAATGACATTTCAAAGATTTCCAGCCCAAGGTCACTGCTATGACACCCCAGGCCACTTCCCTGCTTGACTGCTCAGCAGAGAGAGATCTTAAAAGTAACTGGCTCCTGTTGCCTCCCTCCCACCCTCACCTGACTTTTCAGAAGCTGATGTGGGTGGTGGAGCCAGCTTGTTAATTTTGGAGCTGTCATTAATGAGGGTGCTCCTTAATCCTGCAGGTGCTGTTGGGTTTGTCCATGGGGCTGCTTGGGGATGCACATTCCCAGAGCAGTGGGGGATGCTCCCGTGGGGCAGGGGGACTGTGCTGTCCCCCAGCACTGCCCACATTCCCTCTCACTGTTAGAACACCAGGATGTTTGGAGCATGAGGAGGGAAGCAGGGCCCCTTGTGCCCCTTCCTGTTCCCCCATTCCTTGCATTTCCATGCACTCACTTTGCTGGTTGCTTTAGCCATGAAGGATTTTGGGCAAGGAGGAATATTCGCCTCCTTGCCTCTTTCCCAAACCTTCAGCTGGATGCAACAAAGTCCACCAGAAACCCGTGGGGTTGTGGCTGCTGTCCCCTGTTTGGGGATGTGAGCCTCCAAATTCAAGGGAATGGTGGTGAATCTGTGCTGGGGAGCAGCTGAGCCCCTGCCCTGCTCTGCTCTGTGGTGCATGGGCAGCCCACCCCTCTGTTTTGCAGCTGGATGAAGGCCCCACATTTCCCCAGGAAATCTCCAGCTGTGGGAGTCAGGCCAGTGCTGCCCATGCACCCGGTGCCATGAGACCTTCTGGTTTATGTTAAACTCCTGACCCAGCACCCAGGAAAACCCCTCCTGCTCGTGGGACACACATTCCAGCCCTGCTTCTGTGCTGGAGGAGGGGGTGCTGGCACTAGGACAGGAATCAGATCCGTTGGTTTGGACACAAAATTTGGATTGTTGGGGGTCTTTGAGGTTTGGCAGCTTGAGCTGGTGTGAGATTGCATTTGGAGTTGGACTGGAATTCCTATTTCTTCCTGCCTGCTGGGGCCTTCCTGCACAGGGGAAGGACACGCACCTGTGTGTGCAGGCACATTCCAAATTCAGGGCAATCCACACCATCCTTCTCCAATTCCTGCTCTCAGGGGAGTGAGGCTGGAGCTCCACCAGAACTGCTGCAGATCTCTGAGGGTGCTGTGGCCAGGTGATGGTGAAGCTCCAGCAGTAGCTTATCCTGATAGGGGTGCAGATAACACCAGGAAGGAACACCAGGGACATTTTGAGCAGGTGCTGCACCCGTGGGAACAGAGGGATGATGCTCCTTTGGTGTCTGTTTGCAGGATGGGGCAATTGCTGCTCAGGGAGAGGGAGATGAACCCCAAAGAGTGTTGACCCTCATGGGGAAGGCTGAAGGGATGTTCCTGAGGATCTGGGAATGCAGTGGCAAAGCCAGAAAATGCCCTGTAGCACCTGGAGCCCTGTGGCATGGCACAGCACATCGGGCTGTCAAGGGACATCGTCCATGACACCTCCACACTTTGGAGATACCAACCCAAACCTTGGCAGGGGAGAAAAGGCACCATTCCCCCAGCATGGGGCTGGCCCCCATCATCCTGATTTGGGGCTCCCGTGGGGCTCTGGGGTGGCTGCTCCTCTTCCCAGGCACTGCTGCTGGTGCAGCGGCTTCTCCAGCTGAATTCCAGCACTGGGAAGTGGGGGGAGCCCTGTGCACCCGCAGGTGCTCCCCTGGAAAGCCAAGAGCTGCCAGCAGCAGGCAGGAGCTGGGTTTGGCTGGCGTCCCTGAGCACAGAGAGTGATGGATTCCAGACGGCCCACGGGCGCTCTGGGCTCACCACAGCGTTTTTTCGGCAGCTGGACTGCAAGAGGGTCTGGTCCAAAGGCAACATCCGTCAGAAGGCGGGTGCTGGGACCAGGAGGAGAAGGATGAGGAGCAAGAGGAGAAGGAGGAAGAGGAGGGGGATGGTTTTATTCCCTTGGCTGCCATAGTGACCTCTCAGGGCTGACTCAATTTCTCCATCCCATCTGTCTCCTCCCATTCCTGCATGGAAAGCTGGCAGCAGCAAAGGCATGTTTCTGACTGCCTAAAAATATTTGGGATATGAGCAATGGGCAGGGGGAGCTTGGCCTGCCCTGCCAGGGGTGCCAGATGTGCCCCACACTGTGAGTGAACAAGCTCGTGGGGAAGCATTCCCCATGCTCCAGGAGGGGGGAATCCCCTCCCTCTGCATTTGGGGTGGGGAAGCAGGCTTTAGACATGTGACAGAAGAACTGGTTGGAGGCCAGCAGGTTTAGGGGTTGCTCAGGGGGAGGATGCTTGTCCCCATCACCTGGGGAGTCTGAAAGGCCACCTGAGCATGCGAGCCAATGAGTGCCCTGGAAGGGATGTGGTTTGGGAGGAAGGTACACAGCTGTGGAGCTGGTTCAGTTTCCCATCCTGGGTGAGGCTGGGATTTATCAGACACATTCAGAAAACAACCTCTGAACTGAAAATGATGGTGATGAACACTTGTGCCTCCAGTGAATCCTGGAGGAGTGATTTTTCTCCCTCAGCAGACAGGTGAAAGGGCTGTGCGGTGTCTGCATCTTGCTCCCAGCAGAAGTTTTCTCTTCCCAGAGTGGCAAGAAAATTCTCCTAGAAATCACAGACACACACAAAAATTATGCCATGAAGTAAGAAGGAAAAAAATTCAAGAGCAACAAAATGAAGGAAAGGAAAAACGCCAACAACCCGCCCTGTGCCCAGGATCAAAGCTAGGAGCCGTTTGGGAGCCCTGGGACAGGAATATTCCCTGGTTCCTGTGGCCAAGCTGCTGCTGTGAAAGACTGCTTTGTTCCTGAGGCTCAGCCTTGCTCTTCCTGCTGTGAACTTTGCTCTCACTGGCAGCTGGGCAGGTGGGAATGGGGCAGGTGGGATGGGACAGGTGAGGTTAGGGCAAGTGGGATGGGGCAGGTGAGATGGGACAGCTGAGATGGGACAGGTGTGGCTGGGGCAGATGGGATGGGGCAGGTGGGGTGGGGAAAGTGAGATGGGCAGGGGGGATGGGGCGGGTGCTGGGACAGGGCCCTGCTGGCTCTGCTGCAGCAACAGTGCTCTGATGGGACAGAGGAGCAGGATGAGGAGCCCTGGCTGCTCTTCTCCCCACCCACCACTGAGGACAGGTATAAAATTCCCAGAGCTCTTTATTCCATGAGTGATGTGCATCCAAGTGCCCTGACACTCCCACTCCTCCTGAATCCTGCGTTCTCCTCAGGTCTTCACAAACTTTAGGCCAAAGTAACGTTTGCCTTTTATTTTTTTTTTGTTTCTTTCTTATTTTTTTATTTTTTAATAACCTATGTTTGTTGCCCTGGCTTGGCATTGAGCTGCACCATTACATGACACTGGAATTTTCCTTCCACAGCTCCTTCCAGGTTATGGGGCCTCACCACCTCTGTCCACAGTGCTGGGACAGTCACGTTTGCCCAAAATTCCCCTTGCCAGAAGTAAAGAGAAGCAAGGTCCCACAGCCTGTAGGTCTCCAGTCTCCACATCTCAAGGGCAGGAGGGACTCTGAGGCTCTCTAAGCCCCTTCAACTCTGAGGTGTTTTGTCTCATATCAGGTGAGCCTGAGCCCTCTCCAGGTGCCGGATGTGGTCACTCTGCCTGGTTTCTGTGGGTCTAACGTGGGGCAGGAAGGGCGGCTCTGGCCAGAGCCCAGCCCGGAAAGCTCAGCCGGGCCCTAGCTCAGTGTGGTGGGGAAAGCTGCCCGGAACAGACCAGCCCTGTGCAAAAATGGGAACTTGTGCTGCCTATGAAAAGTGCTTTCTTTGGGTAGGATGTTTGTGTTTCCTTTGGCAGAGCGGCTGCGGGAGCGTGCGCAGCACCTGCCCAGGCTCTGCTCTCAGTGCACCCATCCTGCCCCTTCCCTTCAAAGTGTGAGCAAAGGGAAAGTTTGGGAAATGCTCCAGCCACAGTTCTGCTGGAAGAAGGCTGGTGGCTATTCAGTGCTTCTCCTGGGCACAGATCTGTGGCAGCAGCTGGGGAAGCTGGGATCTTGCCCAGGAGCCCATGCAGGAGCACAGGGAAAGGTTTTTGGGATGGAGGGGCACGTCCTGGCCCCTGCCCTCCAGGCATCCTAGTCTGCCTGAAGATGCCCCACCACGGGACATGCCTTTGCTTCCCCTGAGGCCTTGTGACAGCTCATGCTCCTCTTCCTGCTCCTCATCCCTCTTCTGGGAATCAGACCCTGAGTTGCTCTAGTTTGCATCAGGGCTCAGAGGCTGAGCCAGCTGGATGTGAGGAGCTTCCTCCTGCTCCAAAGGAGAGGTCAAGGCTTTGCCCCTTGCCCTGGGGAGATGGCTTGGGTCTGGTGGAGCCAGGGGAGGGAAGGGCTCTGGGCAGATGGCTCTGCACAGGAGAGCTGGAGCCCGGGGCAACCTGCACTGGAGGCAGGAGAGTGGGCAGCAACCCAGGGTGGTGCTCTGCAGCCTTTTCTTCTTCCTCTACCACACCTTCTGCCCAGGGAGCACAGAGATATCATGCAGAGGGTGTCTAGAATTTTGTCCTCTACCCATCACTTCTCTACAAAGCCACTTAGATCTCAGTGAGAAAGATTTGCTGTCAGAAAGAACAGATTTGATGAAAATAGCAGAAAAGAGAAAATTTGGAGAAAATAATAGCCAGGGAAGTGGATTATGTTGGTCAGAGTGAAGCCTCTGTCCTTCCAACCCTTCTGGGCTCATGGATAATGTTGATATAGAAAGGCTAATGCTGGTGTGGGACTGTGCCAGCTCAACAAAAATCAGTATGGGATTTTTTTTTCCCCCTTGAAAGTATTTTCCAGAGTCAAATTTTTGTATATTATCATTTTGATCCAATTTGGATGAAGCCTGACAAGCAAGATGATGAGATTTCCCATGAAATGGGGATTCTGGGTCTCTGGCCAACCCTAATCCATTAGTTCACTTGAAAGCTGCTGAATGCTGCTCCAAGTTTGAACTTGATGCTCCAAGGGGGGAAATGCTGCATCTCAGGTCTCACAGGGATGAATTGTGGCCCATGCCCAGGGTGAACACTCCCCCATCCTCGTGTGTCCCTGAGGCTCAGCCAGGCTGTGCATCCTTGGGAGGGGTCCTGTCCCCAGGGGATTCAGGCAGCTCCCTCTGTCTTGGGTACCTTTTCCTTCACCCCAACCCTAAACCCAGTGGGAATGATGTGAGCAGCAGCTGCCCTGACTACATTTCCAGGCTCAGGTGCCTCATTCCTGGCAGAGGTGCCTGATGGATCCCACATTGTGCATGTTGGAGGGGGATGGAAGGGACAAGCACCCACATCCCTGAAGGATTTTGGGCTGCTCAAGGTGCTGTGCAGCACACTCACCACCCTGCCCTTTATTTATGACTGTGGTACTCGGAGCTATGGCTGTGGTTGTGTTGCTCCTGCTGCCCAGCAACACAGTGTCTATTAAACTAAACTATTAGACTGAAATAAGTCTGTTTTGAGAGATGAAACCAAGGAGCAGCTTGGTCGCTGCAACAAGCCCTGGGTTTCAAACCAAAACCTGATCCTTTACATCAAGACATTTTGGCTGGGGGAAGATGAGCTTTTGGAGGTGTTTGGGATTTTCCTGACAGATTATTTTTTTCCCATGGGTAAGATCCTCCCACTACAGTAGGTTCCTGCATGGGGGGAAGAGAAATCCCATGAAAGCAGCCTGGGGACTTCTGTCCATCCATCCTGCAGCCCTGCCCCATGGTGCCATGCCTGCCCCTGGGAAGGGCTCTGTGTGTGATGGGGGGGAACCCAGGGGACTCGCAGGAAGCCCTGGAATTGCTGAGGATGGAAAAATCCCCGGGATGTGCCCTTTCTCTGAGAAGACATCTGAGCTGGGAGGTGTTTTTCTTTCCATCCAGTCAGCACGGCCGCTTGGAAATTTCCTACACCGGCTCCGGCTGTGATGTTTTCATAACACAACGACCAGGCTGGCAAAGGCCTGGAAAACTGCTCGCCAATTAGTGACTTACATCTTCCTTGCAATTCTACCTCATTAGCCCTTATTAAAAAGAAATAAATTAAATAATAATAAAAAACAGCCAGGCCCCTGGAGCACCTCGCAGAGTCCTCTCAGTTTCTTGCTGATCTTTCCCCGTTGCTCTCCTCTTGCCCAGGGGTGCCAATGCAGAGCCCATGGCTCATCCATTGGGTACCACGTGGCTGCTGCTGTTCCAGGTGATGTTCCTAAGGGGCTGCATCTCTCCAGTGCTGCAGGCAGGACAGCAGGGAGCACCCCAAGGTGCTGCAGCGTGGGGTGAGCTCCTTGCTGGGTGTAATGACAGATGCCCAAGCGAGCCCTCAGGGTCCATTTGGGTGCTCCCAGCTCCCCTGCACCATGATCAGGGAGTTTTCTGCCCAGCTGGGTGCTCCCTGCCTGCTGGTGGAGGGGGATGGAGGCAATGCTGACTCAGCAGCTCAAAAGGCTCACTTGGCCCTGTGTAAAATGCTGATGCAGCATTTTTTTTAAAAATGGTTGACTCAGGAGGTAGGAAAAATATTGCTCGTTAGTCGGCAAAAAGGCCGACTCCTGGGGCTGCAAAAACACCGAGCCACACACAGCCACAGCCCCTGCCCTAAATTTCTGGGGATGCTAGGGTGGCATCCCATCCCACTGCCAAGTTTAAGGGGCAAAACATCCCTCCAAGTTTGCCCTCCTGCCATCACCTGTGTCTGTATTGAAAGCGGATCAGCAACACAGCCCCAAACTCACTGATTTTTCAGTGGCCCCAATGCCTGGTGCTCACAAAGGAATTGGGAAAGCAAAGAGTGATTTCTCAAACTCCTGCAAAACCTAGGGGAGCGGATGCAGCTGAGCCGTGTCTTTCCTAAGTCTCCTCTCCCCCCAGCACCAACAGTGGCATCACCAAACGTGGTTTTCCCTGGTGGCAGAGGAAGCAGTGAGCCATGCAAGAACACTGCTGATGGCTCCAGCTCCCTGGGAAGAGGCTGTGAAAGGAACGCAGGGAAGGCGCGTGTGCTACGTGTATTCCCCCCTCCTCCCAGCCCCAGGAGGGGCTTTCTCTCCAGCCTGGAGGAAATCAGACCTCTGCAAGGCTTTTNNNTTTTTTTTTTTTTAAAGCTTCTGTTAAAGTTGATGCCCATGGCCTCGGCTGGGAGACAGACACAGCTACACCACGGCAGCCCGACCACGCTGCAGATTGGAATTTATTAGAAACAGCTGTCAGTACATCCTTCTAAAACATTACATGTCAATGTGCTTTTATTGCAATTTTTTTTTTTTTTTGATCTAGAGCAAGTAGGCCCAGGATGCTTAGTGTCTGGGATTTAAAAGCCCAACCATCTATTAAAAGAAAGTACAGCAAAATTGTAACACACCCGGTGACAAGTACAGTGTTGCATTACTGAGCTAGAAACTACAGGATGACTTGTCAGAAAACACTAACATACACTTGGTTTCCTTATGAAGCAGTTTGTTTCTTTTCTTTAAA
>VZTB01010937.1:233050-264774 GCA_013397245.1 Thryothorus ludovicianus
GAACTACATGAATTCCTTTTTTTTCTTTTTTGCTTTTCTTCCCCCCCCTCCCCCCTCCCCAACTACACCATAAACGACAGAAGAACAGATTTTACACAAATAACAAACAAGAGTACCAAAGTTACATGCTGGAATTCATCTGGAAAACAAAATAATTCAATAGCTTCTGGAGAAGCAGGTTCTTAACAGATGCAGTTTCCCTTAAAGAAAATAGAAGTCAAAGAAAAGCAGAAACATTGATGCAAAGGTTGTACAAAGGAGTGTGCTGTTATTTCAGCCCTCGACACAAGATCAAACACCCACTCATGCTTTACATTGAACCACACCTTGTACAAAGAGTCCACTCACAAAAGGGACACGCACCAACACCACCCATTGCACATCAGCTCTGGACAGGGGGCACTGAGGGGCCACTGGAACGTGCAAACAAATCACTGCGTCTCACAGGAGAGCAAGAGGGGTTTCTTTTGCTAAGCCTTTGCTTGGGACACGGGTGAATGCTTTGTCCCAGGAGTAAATAGCACCCCAAATCAACTCTGTTTACAAATATAGTAGCAACCCCCCCCGAGGAAATCCAGAGTTCAGCGTTTCAGAAGCACATATGCAAGATGAACACAATAAACTCCTTTTCGTTTGACAGAAAAACCAACCCGATTCTGCCTAAACATGTGGCAGAATGTGCTAACAGTGAGTTTCGTTTTATTTTTAAGGGGCAGTGCCACTTACAGCTAATGCATATAAATGTGTACGTGAATATATTTTACATATATCTATATACATACAGTACATATACACACACACGCACGCGCACACACACACACACACACGGATGATGCAGACCATTACAATCCCATGGTGCAATAAACAGCCAGATATACAAAATTAACAGGTTTTCATCAAACAGATCTTTGCTGGATGTAGAATTCACTCACGAAAACAAAACAGATCCAAACCCCGACCCAGCTGACTGAAGGTGAGCCCCCCCCCACCTCTGCAGCCAACAGAGACCTGGGGGCAGCTCAGGGCCGGCCCCAGCATCCTACAAAGCCCCTGCTGGGGGGTGACAGTCACCCTTAGAGACCTTTTCTTTTGTCTTTGGATGCAGTAATTTTCTCCAAACGATCTCGAGCCTCTTGCTACAAGCACTTGGAAAGTGCATGGGAGCGGCGTTGCTGGCTACGGGGGAAACGCCCCTGCCCTCATTTGCCAATGCCGAGCTCCCAGCAGCAATCCCAAGGGAAGGTGGTGGAGGGGGACACCAAATTAAAGCTGCTTTCTCTAATACAGGTTGATCAACGAAGCGTTGTTTATTTTTTTCTATCAAAAAGGGCCTGTCTCACTTTTTTTTTCCTTGCCTCTAAAGCTCGTATTACATTTTTTAAAGGCAAACTTTAGAAGAAATGGCGAGTGTAGTCATAAAATACTTTTATGCCAATAGCAATTTAAAAAATGCAAATTCTGCATTAATTGTATGGAGCCAGCCCCAAAGACCAGCACTTCAAGCACTGTCATCATCTAAACAGTTAACAAGCTAAAGCTCCCAATTTGCCCCTTTGAACAAACAGGAAGGAACTGAAAAGTTTTCAAGAGAGATTTTTTTAAAATTTTTTTTTGGTTTGCTTTTTTTGCCCCCCCTCTTCCCATTCAGTGGAAAGTATTTCTGCCCACAGAACTCAAGATTCACAAAAATGTTGGCCAAACTTCACGTAACCCTGTCCAGAGCTGCTGCTCACGCAGGGCTGTGCTGGCCCAGCCTCCTGGCGAGCAGGCCGGAGCTTTTTGGGCTGGTCCTTCCCTTCTGTGGCTGCTCGTGTGCCAAGGGAAACAAGGGGATCAGCAGTGCAAGTTCCCTTCCCATACAGAAAGGGCAGCAGCTCCTCAAGGACTTGTATCCTATCCCTCACCCTCTCCTGCGTGTGCATTTAACTGGTTATCCCAAAGGGAAGGGCCTGCTCTGGCATCTCCTCTTATTCCGTGGTTCCAGGCAGAGCTTTCTGCTTCGTGGTCTGTCTCCTGCTTCAACTACAACCAGAGGGATGCTTTAGGGTGCTGATCCTTCCTCTCCACTAAAGCTATTTGCTTTGAATGCTGAATTTGAGCAAGCCTGATTCCCCTCCCCTCACAGCATCTTTTTGTTCTTCGGGAATGCTGTTTTGATTTTGCTATTGCAAAAAGCAGAGGTTGCAAATCAACTATAAGGAAAGTACACATAAAGAAACTTGATTTTAAACATGGTCAAAACAAAACAACCCCTAACCCATCATAGTGCTTTGTAAAACTGCATTTTGAACCTGTCTCTTACCCCTCCTGATCCACAAGCAGTACCTGTTTCATGTCTGCACAATGCAGCAAGCATACAAGACTCACTAACATTTCAGATTTTTATTCCCTGTTAGTGTAACAAAAAATAAAAAATAAACAGACATTCAAAAACAGAAGAGAGATTGTTCAAGTACCAAATAAGGGGCTTTTCCAAACTTAAAGTGTGACACTCCTATTGCAATTCTGCTGTTTAAACAGCCACAGCGTTCAGTTACAGACATGGTGCCACCCGAGCCTGCAGAGAGCCCAGGATTTGGGGCAACCTCATCCTCCTCCTGTCCTCCCCAAAACAGCACTAAGTGTCAACATTCATTTCCACAGTCCTGTTACAGTTGCCTGGCTTTGTGAGGGAAAAACTCTGATTTTTGCCCTGCTGTGACTAGAGTTCAGCTGTGATTAAATGCAAGTGTTTTTCCTGGGAATGGCTTTTGGTTGTGGAAGTCTTGCTAACACTAGTGTCAGCAAGAAAAGAATCAGGCCCATCACATAAAATGGAAAACTTCTTGAACATCTGCCACCTCAAGAGAGATGAGTGTGGAAAGAGCATTTTATTTTTGGCATAAGACAAAGGGCTGCACTGGATGTAACTCTAGTTCAAGGTTGCACTCGGTGCAAAGCAGCAACTCACTTCACTGCTTCATGAGAATGAAATAAAATCCCAAAGATGACCCCCAAAACTAGAGCACTCCAGCATCAGAAGGTGGACAATTGCACATCACTGCTTCACACACTAGTGAAGCACCTGTTGGGACATCCCTCTGTTTCTAGGTTGGTTCTTCCCATTCTCAGATTACTTGTAATCAACAAGTAAATAAACAAACTAGTGGGAAAAGATTTATAACTTACTAACTTCAAAAACATGGCACTCGTGGCTGACACGATGGGGCCAATGGCAACTGTGGAAGCAGACCTGATTTCCATCCATACCAATACAAAATACTGAATCACCCCTAATTCCCTGCAAATATACTTCGAAACAGATTAGAAGAAACTGTGCATATTCGAGTTTCAACATCCCCTCCCCCCCCTCCCCCGTTTAACACTGTGCAAAAGTTATTTATTTAATTCTACATATATATTTAATACAATATGGGCCAGTGAGATCAATGCTCCTCTAACTGCAGCCTGGTACCACATGGCTGCTACAACAGTGAGGCTACCTCCCCCTTCCCTCCTGATGCTCTGACTCTTAAAATTAAAACCTTCTCCCATCTGACTGTTTTAAAAGAACTTGGGTTTCTTTGTTTTGCCTCTGTGTTCACATTTCCTGTGTTTGTTTCAGGCTTAACAGCTGCTTTTCATCCTGGGGTGTAATCCTGCACCTCACAGGCCCATTTCTGATTTCTCAGTCATGCAAGTGTCAAGCAGCTCCTGGAAGCTGTGGGTTTTCTCACAGGTCTAATGCTACTGAGCAAACAGAATCAGGCCAAGCACAATGAGAGGTGCAGGACCAAGCCCTTGCCCCATAGATCACACCAGCTACACGTGACAGTTGATTTTATACCAGTTTTCATTTGCTCTGTGAGTGCAAATCAGTTGCAAAAAGAATCTGTGCAATAGCACGTGTGAGTCAACAGGGAACCATGGCAGCAGCTGGGACTTCAGGTGCCTAAAGCAAACACAGAGAGAGACAGGGGCAAAACAGCCTCAGGAGACTGCTCAGAATAATGGAGCCAGTACAAGAAATGCAGGCTTCGTCTGCCCAGAGCCCTGCTCTGAAAGCTTGGGCAAAACAGAACTTCAAAAGAACACTTCAGGATGGCTTATTGGCTCTGGGTCCAGCATTCACAGCAAATACATCACCTGTGATCAGCAAAAAGAGCTCGGAGAGCAAAGGACCAGGAGTCCCAACTCACTCACACCACGATAAAGCCAAGCTACCTTCCCAGATGCTAATGGAATTACACTGTATTTACCTTGGCAGAGCCAGGGCTGGAGCCTGGACCAAGACCTCACAGGATCAATCAGATTCCACTACAGGGAGACTTCAGACAGTCCTGCTCTGCTATCCTGCTGCTGTCAGGACTGCTAGGGTGTGCCAGGATTTATGAGCCTGGAAGTAGATCTGTGCCTGTTTAAAATAAAAACTGAGCCCTACCTGAAACTGGGGCAGATGTGAAACACTTTGGCCAGGTTACCTCTTTCACAAAAGCAGAGATCAGAAATATGGGCCTCATCAGCCTCAAATGCTAACACTGTCAGTAAGAGAGTGCAGAGATCAGAAGGGCGGGGGAAAATCAGACACTCCTCTCACACAGGTTTTTGCACAGGCATGAGGCACCTGGCTATCATTTGTGCCTTTGAAGTGATTTCCTTCATTGTGCATTTGGTCTCAGCCCAGCATCAAGGGAATGGTAGATGCCTGAAAGGTGTGAGAATGGCAGCTGTACAGCTACCAAATTAGAACTGCAAATTAGCCAAGAAAAAATTCCATGTCCACAGACCACTGAGGAAACCATTCAAGATTTCCACTAACAGCAAAGGCTATGTCTCATTTTTCCTTTTTTCCTGGGGAAGTAGAAGGGACACGCAGATGTGGTTCACTTTGACATAGCAGCTTATGTGAATTTTATTCTTCTCTCACACAGTTTGGAGTTTTGGTTAAGCTTTGTTGGGTATAATTTAAATGAGAAAAGTGGCATCTACAGAATTCCTTGCCTGAAGATTGCACTCTGGCCAATTAGGAAGTGTCTGGGATGCATCAGGGTCACTAGTGCAAAATAAAAAATGTCATGGCATGCCAGGCAACCAGACTACCCTTCCTGCAATGGCTGTCAGTGCTCCAGCCTTGTCACTTCCCTACTTGCAAATTCAAGACATTCAGTGAAATAATACTTATAGTGTAAACAATATACATCAACAAGCCTGGCACTACTGCCCAGGCTTTACAGAAAAAAGCCATTGGAACAGGAAATCAGCCCCAGGGTCAGAAACGGGTCTCCAGCATTCTCAGACCTGCATGACTGTCTGCTTCCTGTCCTGCACAATGGGTGCATTGCAAGGGAAACGCTTCCAGTAATGGGAACAAAAGTAACTTTTTCAAGGTTGCACTCTGAACAATTACTTTGCCAGTTGTGCTTTGATGCCAAGTGGTTCAGTTTGCCAAACTTAGTTCTTTTTCATTTTGGAAGCTTAAGGAATGGAAATAAGCTGCTTTGTACACTTTCCAGGGAGGGGATTTATTTGATGATTGCTGTAGTTGATGAAGCCCAGGACTACCCACTCCAGTATTTGACAGCAGCCCTTGCCAAAGGATGGTACCAGACATCCAATAACTGAGGAGTATGGCTCTCATCCCTTCCTGTGTTTTGCATCATGTCTAAAATAACTACAAGGGAATTTAGATTATACCAGAGTAAAATCTTGCTTGGCTGCAGTGGTGTGAGTGTTCAGAACCCAGCTTGCAAAGAACAAAGCAGAGGAGATCTAGGATTAGCATGCTCATTTCTTACAACTGGAAGTAATATACCCCACCAAAGAGCTGGGTACAATAAGCCATCCAGGAGCACTTGATTACACCGACCTCTTCTGTACCAAAATCAAGTGTTACAAGAGTCTGTCACTGTTCAGCAAGAGACCTGCAGCAGGTCAGTGCAAGCTTCATTCTGGTTTACATTCTGAAGCACAGTATCATTAAAACTCTGAGAACAGAATCCCAAGCTGAGGAACAGGAGGGAGAGGGGGTGAAGAACGAGGAGAGTGAGCAATTACATCAGATCAGACAAATTTAGTGTTTTGAAGCCACACAATGTTTAGCTTTTCCTTTTATTTGTTTCAAGTTTTGGTGCAGAAAGTATGTGCGGATGCTAACGCAACCTCCCCTGTAAGTGCTTGATCTAGCAACAAACAAAGTTTTGGCATGTTCAGTTTGGTTATGTTTCCTTTAAGCAAAGACCTGTAGTGCCATTGAAACCAAAACTTTGTTACTGTTGGCAAAAAAATAAAGCAACTTTCCTTTTACAAGCATTTTTTCCATTTAAATAAAAACCTGAAGCTTTCCCACAATTCCTTTGGTCTTCTCTCACCAAATTCCACGCTACCTCAAGACAAGCCCTCTTTTGGAAGTCCGGCTGAATCGCAGTGAAGCTGCTAAAATTAGCAGAGAAGAATTGCTGTGGCAGAGTTTCCCCCTAGTTTGTTGGGAGTTTAAGACTGAAAGACATTACCAGTGCCTCGGGTAGAGGCTTCAAATTGTGTCTACTAGAACAAGAGAAAACAAAATCCAATTAGAAGTTCCACTGAAGGTGCCTGGCAAAAAATCATCTCCATAAAATGATGCTCTGCTTCCAGTATTTTCGTATGCGTTGCGTTGAGTTTATTCCCCTCATAAGGAAACAAAAGTATCGGTGTAAAAGCACAGCTGAGCTTTTAAGGTAGCACCAGGACACCTACACCCAAGTTGTCGTCTTGTTGCTGCTAGGCCTCTTTTTGATTCACATTCACAGAATCACTTCTTGTGCAAAACAAGCAGTCTAAGGAGAAAGAATGCCCTCCGAGTTCTAATAAAAATCGTAGAAAAGAATCCAAGATAAGCCAACGCTTTCCTCCTCCCCAAAATTTACCTGCAGAGAGAGGGGGGCATCTGTGCGTAGACAGGATAGGCAAGCCTGACATTTAGGGAATCATTGTGTTGGACAAGGGATGTCTGCTGGTAATGAAGAACCAAATCCTTAAGTGTGCTGTACAGGTTGTACGGTTCTGCAAACCCATAGCCTCTTGGAGTGCTGTAGATCACACAGTGTTTCACCTCTCCATCAGCTCTGCAAGGAAAGGAAAGAGCAGAGTTTAACATAAAAGGACAAACCCAATGCGACAGTCTATTAACAATTAACTAATGCAGCAGCTCTGCCAGTCCCTGGATTACATAATGGAGGACCCAGCAGATGCAAGTGGAGGAAATTAATATAGTCTGTGAAGAAACAGTGCTTCAGGGCATGTGATTAAACATTCTTGCATAATAATCCACATAAGAGGGCTCTTCCATCCCAGCAGTACAATTCCCTACTGCATTGTTCTCCAAATGGTCCTAGGGAAAAAAAGTTAAGAACTGAACCAAGAAGATAAGCATCCGAAGTCAGCCAATGATTTTGTGCTCAACTCACCTAGAAACCTTTCCACTAAGCAAAGAAACCAAAACCCATAAATTATCAGGACCTACAAAGTACTCCAGGAAACACAGTGCTAACCTTCCATGTGCATTTTTTAATGTTAAGCATGGGACGGGTTCAAGCTGATTCATTATCTGAAGCCATAGCGACCGAGTCTCTAACTTGGCAAAGCAGCTACTGGAGCACAGCAATTCCAAAGGAACAAGAAAATTTATCTGCCAGAAAGATCAGGTATTATGTAATCCCTGCACTGGAGCCTGTTACAATCTCAGTAACATGTAGGAACAGGTTACTTTGTGCCACCCCTTGGCGAGCCTGAAGAGTGATCCCAACCAAACAAAAGCATCTGATGAACCCAACACTTGAGTGACTGCAAGGAACAGAAGAACACTGAACACAGCAGATACTACAGTCTTCAGTTACCTTGAGGTGCTAAACCTTCATATATTCATTTCTCAGACTTGAGCTCAGAAGCAATTAACCTCACATGAAATAAATCAGTGAAAGTCATTTTGGACTCCAGGACAAGCTTGAAGGATTTTTAGATAATGGAGTTGGAGTATTTCTGACCTTCTTTACACCAGCATAAAATGAAGTGAAATACAAGAAATCAATGCAAGGCTGTGTGAATGTCATCAAAACTACTGCTCACAAATAATCCTCTGAAGCATCAGCATTACCTTACACATACAAGTAAAAGATCTAGAGTTGGGCATGTCAGAAAATGAGAATGGAGGATGCCACACCTTTCCAGCCTCCCCTTCATTTCTTCCCATGTGTCCCTTAGCAGGGAAGAATACGGGAGAATTAGGCCCTAACTTAGGCCCTTAATACAGAGCTTCAAGTTGGGATACTTTAGAATTTTTTTACTAACTACTGTGGGAACTGCAGAGGCTGCAGGACTACAGTTACTGCACATTCAAAGCACATTTTTGTTGCAAAGCTTTTACCACGCCGGTCTTCCTGCAAACATGCAACACATTCCAATGGGTAGGCCTAAGCTAGGCCTGGCTTTTGTTCTCCGAAATAAAGAGCTTTGGTAGAGGTTTGTGAATTGAGTAGTTAGAACAGAAAGGAAAACAGACTTACACCACAGAACAAGCATAACATCCTTTCTTGCTACTCTCGCGAATTAAAAACGCTCCGTCAGGTTTCCCACAGAGCAAGTCCTCCGCTTGGATACGGTTGAGATCCCCAACAAACCAAGTTTTCTCATCGTGATGTGGCAGGTTTTCATCTTCTTCGTTCACAAAGTATGTGCTGAGAGGAGAAATATGTCAACCAGTGATCAGTAAAGGAGTTATAAAGCAGAGTTATTTTCACAGAAATCATACAAAGAATTACCAGAATTGCCCAAATTGGGAGGTTGGGCTCCTAATGAACATATAGTAAAGGATTCCACTTAGATCTTAATTTTGATCCTACATATTTCAGCAGAGTTGCTGCCTTACATGACATCACATTTCAGTCCTTTATGAAGAAACTGATGGTTTTTGTTACCAACCCCAGAAGAGAAAACACTTATTAATGGAACACTTCTCAATAAAATCATACGTATAGTGACACTTACTCATCAATATTTTCATTTTTGATCCCCAGCCAGTCATTTATTCTCTTCTGTCTCACTCCCTTGTGATTGAGCCATCTGCCAGAAGAAGAGAACATTAATACATTACTTCAGAGCACGTATAGGTTTTCTTAGTGAGCAAGCTGAAGCTCAGACACAAGAGTAACAGTCTGGGTCCAGCCCAGGGACATTATGAGCTGGCTAACAGTGGCGGTGAAATCAAGTGTGGGCATAAGCAACACATGAGACACTTAACAAAAAAAAGTACTACCACCTGTTGTATTAGCAACCACAGGTTTTGTTTGTAACTATTTTTTCTTAAATTCTTTGTTTACAGGAGTTGCAGAATGTGCACTTAGTTGTGGCTGGCTCTTTAAATAATGAAGTCATGAAGAGGCCAACCAGCTCTCACACATCCCCTGCCAGATTGTAGCACCTTAAACACCAATAGAACTTCGGTTATGAAAAGAAAATAAAACTCTCATTATCCTGATGGAAACAGCCATTAATCAGATTCACCAGAGACACTATTCTGAGGCATGGGTCAGGCTTACTTACACAAGATACTGATCTCTGATTTTGCGGAGCTGAATTAGGTCAGGCTTGATACTGTTCATTTTCTTATCAGTCTCCCTGTTGTCCAGAGCTTGTTTCTTCAAGTCTTGTTCCAGGCGCATTTTACTGTCATGGATCTCACCCAGGCGTGATTTTAATTTTTCATAGTTCATCATTATCCTGTAAATGAGTATGTGAGAAGAGGTCAAATCAGCCCAGAACCTACTGGTAGCACTTAAAGAAAAGTATCACAGAATTACCATAACAGCAATTCCTCCCTTTGACCACTGCATCCTTACATGAAAATTACTGTATGAGTGACAGGAAAGACCTCTTGTCAGAGGGCCTGGAACCTTCAGTTTACCTTAATACATTTCCTTCTGGCAGACATGCAGGAAGAAGTTCTCTGCAGGAAGGTAATCTAGAACAGATTCCTCCTTCACTGTCAGATTCAGTTTTTGTTATATCAGTTATGCAAGCTCACCACAGGTATCAGCAACAGCAAGATTTTGAATGCAAACTTCAATTACTATGAACAGCTACCAGGAAGTAATGCTGCCTGTCTCTTCATTCAAAATTAGTTTGCAAGTTTTGTGTGACTCAGGAAAATTACATCTTTTGCTTTTTATTTGTATTTACTCAGAATGAAGCACTCCAAGCAGATAGTGAGAGGTAACTGTTTCTGGTCCAAAAACTTCCTTAAGGTGGTTCATAAAACACTATGTCAAGTGAGGCATTATACCTGGCCTTTCTTCAAAGGCCCAGATCCAGCTTTTTCTGCTAATATCCTCTTGGAAGGGCAGTTTCAAACAATGCACTCACTGACTTTGTTAGACGACAGCTACTAAACATTGATCTTCTTTGAAAGCAACTGAAACCAACTAGGGACAATGAGATTTACCAGATTTTCGTATGTTTCACAGTCTGCAAGTACAGAGTTCTCTGCATTATATTCTGAGCAAATCCAAATAGAAATGGGTTAAGCAAATTAAATCATTATTTCCTGTTCTTTTCTGGACCTCATCACAGTATCTTGATTTACTGAAGCTAAGAGAGGATAATCCAGAGATTTCACAGCTCTGCAATTCCTTGAGAGAAGAGAGCTTTACTGAAGGCTGAGATACCTTGAGGGAAGGTCTCAGAAAACGCTGAGCTTACCAAATGGTTTATATGGTGCTGTAATGGCAGTGTCAGTGTGGACTCCCCCTTTTTCCAGGTAAGCAAACACAACCTGATGAGAGCTCACCTTTCAATCTCTTTGTCGTTCCCCTCCCTGCGGAATCGTTCGATGTATTCTTTGCTGTATCGCTCTTGTGAGTGGCACTGTTCCTCAAATATCTTAATTGTTTCATTAAATGCTTCAATTGCAGTTCTCTTCATCTGAATTTCCTATGTAAGGAAAGAGTCCTTCATCATTTGTTCATAATACAAACGACAATGCAAACTGACTGAGAAGATGATTTTTTTTTCCCCCACTAAGTTAAAATAGGATTAATCAGCTTTAAATTCAAATGTCTGAGTAAGGTCAGGAAAGAACTGGGCAGACTTACTCCCTGTAAGTCTACCCTCCTTCCCTACATGATGTTCTCTATAAGGCTGCAAACCCCTCAAACATTTTAGTCATATTTTCCATCTTAGTATGCAGGAAGACTGCCAGCAAACCTCCTCCCCATATATGAACTATCTTATTTTACAAGAAGCAGTCCAAATACCGTATTCACACTTCCTTAATGCATAATATCTGGTAACTGACTCGCATGTGATTCCACAAAAACCCTGAACAAACCCTTCAACAACTCTCACTGCAACTTGTGGCAGCTGGAAATACTCAGCAGCCAAGGAAGAAGCCTTCAGCGTGAAGCTTCTAAGTGTTGGCCCTCTCCACAGCTTGACCTTATACTAAAAATTTAGCTCCTCTTCCCTCCTTGCCCCACACCATACCTCTAGGACTATCAGTAACAAGCAGTATTCACTGTTTCCATCAAATATGAAACTTCCCTGCTCTATTCCACAATTTACTAACATTTTTCCTTATATTGCCTTTATTAGCTTTAACAGGTTAAACCAATTTTCTTTGCTTTTTAACAACAATAAACACACTCTACAAAGAGCCAAAGCAGCACCAACCTGGGATGTTCTGGTATATTCTTCATACAATTTGTCATACTCTTTGCTCTTTTCCTGATATTGAGCATGGTATTCTTGAAGTTTTTTACCAACTGCATCTATATTATCTTCTTTCACCAACTGATCCTGCACATACAAAGAGCTATTAAGTCTTCAAGCAAAGCAGCTTTTCCTTAAGAGTATTCATTTGTCCACTTATGCACATTTGCATTTTACAATAGATATTAGCATCATGATTTATAATCCAATTTTTAGAGAGCACTGAGCCTAAATCTACCTTCCTTTGTGCAACATGTTCCACAGCTTACAGACACAAGGAACTGGAACTGTGGGGTACCAAGAGTCATGCCAAATTACCAAACTTCCAAAAACACACCACACCTTACTTTCAGAATTGCTATCCCCAGCTCAAGAAAGAAGGAAGTAAATTGCTTAGAATCTTCAGTGAAAGATCGGAGTTGGGAATTTTTTTTTTTTCTTTTCTAAAAAGCTCTGCAGTTCTTTTTCCTTAATGCAAAAATGCGTTTTGGGCTACTGAATGAAAGTTTTAAAAATGTTCTTGAAAAATGTAGATAGCTATGAACAGAGTGAGCAGCTGCACAGCTCATATGGGTAGCACTGGCTAGAACAGTGCTCAGTGGGTTCACAAGGGTCCAAGGAAAAATAAAGTTTCTCAGAGGTTCAACTCTGCTGCCTGTCAGGGTTTCAATTCTCCCTTGGGCTCAGATGGAGACTGGAAATCTGATAAAATGTAGAGCAGCTTAGATGGTTAGACAATTTGGAAGATGCAAGTGAGGCTAAATATGAAAATTCAACTTTTTTTAATCTATTAAAAAAAATAAAAATCATGCTATTCACAGAGAAGCCCCAAAATTATATACACATCTGCGTTTTTTTTTTTGTCTGCACTAAAAGCTGTTGGGGTCTGATGAAGATCTTACCTGCTGGTACCGGGACACGGGATACATCAACTTCACATCGAGCTTCGGGTTGTACTGAGCCAGGGACTCATTGCGGTAGTGGTTGATGAGTTCCACAACAGAATTAAATGTCAGTGGATCAGAGAAGCCGTATTTTCCATCCCGATGGTAGATCTTGATCAGTTTGTTGTTGCCACCCTTCCTGTAAAGTACATTCATTCAGAGGTTTTACTATGTCCCTCCCATCCCTGAGCAGCGCTAAGGCTGATGACACCAGTGAAATTCCTGTGGCTCTCACACTGCACACCTTCATAGGGATTCTTTACACAGCAGCAGTATTAAGTAGTTTAAGAGTCAATACACACAGAATTATCATCAGATTGTTTGAACAGGAGCAAAGCCCAAAGTAAATCTCTTCCTACGTGTTCATTCTGGAGCCAGCTTATGGCATTTAAGTCCTAGCTTTGCCAGAAGTTTTGCAAGGGAAAAGGAGGATGCTGAAGGCTGAATAAAGGAGCTCTAAGAAAACCCAACCCCATAATTTCCTGCAATTCAGGGTCACTAATAGCATACAACTGAGTGCAGATTTACACAATTATTAATGAATCTTTTTGAGTTATGGGTGCTAATACAGGATACATGAACAATCCCTTGAGGATTACAAGATGGTTGTAAGTTTAGTTATCCAGATTTATACATTCTAGTGGTTTTCCCAAACACAGTGCTTATTTCTTTTTTTCCCCAACAACTGACTGTTTAGACATTGTCCTGTCCTTCTCCTGCACTGACAATTTTGCCTCCTAAAGACAGCTGCATTCAGTAAAATAACCAAAGCCTGCCAAACCTTAGCACACAGGCTGCAAACTTGGAGACAGAAGTTCAAGCAGAATTTTAACTGCACCCTTGGGATCAAACCTACCACTAAAGCAATGGAATTTCTCGGCAGGATCAAGTGCCTGCCATATCACAGCAACTCCCAAGGGTGTGCTGCAAAGGCTGTGACTCATGTGCCTCACCTGCTTGTCCCTAACAATCAGCCTTGGGAGCCTGTCAGAGGCAAGTGGCTGGGCAGGCTGGGCAAGGCATCAGAGCCAGTCACATGAGGTTTCTGCCTAACTGCAGCAGACAGGGCTGGGGCAGCTCTGGGAAACCTGCCACTTGCAAACGCTTTTAATGAAGAAAAGAACATGGCTCCAAGTCAATATTTCCTAAACTTTGGATCAGAAAGCACAAGATTCTCTTTTTCCCAAGACATTGTGTTCAGTTCTCCAGAGCTGCACACTGATGAGGTATTAAACACTCTCCCATTAATCAAAGGCCTGGTTTACACCTTTTACCTTGACAGTTCTGAAACCAGGAAACACTCCTGAGCAGCTCTGCTCCCTGAATCCCATCTCATCTACACAGAGATCCTCAGGGTGGTATTTAGTGAGGGACAGGACTCAATGCACAGAGCAGATCTGACAGTCAGACCCGGCTCTTTATTTGGTTGCTCTGTGATGTGCAGAACTGGGAACATCTCTCAGCTTGAGCCACGTGGGCTTTACACAGCCAGAGCTGTCACTGGTATGGCAACAGCTCCTCAGGGTTTTGCTGAGGGGACCACAAGTGCCCCGTGCTCACCGCAGTGTCAGGGTGTAGTCTCCCTGCATCTTGGTCGATGCGTCGCGCACCAGGAATGTTCCATCTGGCATGTCCCGTAGTTTGTCATTCACTTCTTCTCTGGAGAATGCAAAGGGAGGCAAAATTAGAAGTGCTAAGGACATGATCATCTTTGCCACAGGTAAAACATTGGACCCAGCCAACACCAATGTCTGCAGAGTTCGATATTCTGTCATGCTCAGGCTCTCCAGTTTTTTAGGCCACCTAAAGCAAGTCTCAACTTGTGCAGCTGTACTGAAGAAAAGTAGCTGCAGTCAACTGCCACTTAGGAAGGAGTCTCTGTTTAAACAACAGTAGCAGCTGTGACTCAGTTCACAACCTTTCCCTTTAATCTGCTCAGGTTTTAAAGTCCACACTGGAACAGGTGCCCTTTGAGAAGCCAGTCCTGATCTCTTTAGACATGGTCTCTAGAATCACAGCTCAAAGGTGCCCAGAGTTTAGCACAGTTTTAGTCTCAAGAGGCTCATTATTGGCTTAACTCTGATCTTATTTGCAGCCCTTTTAAACCACTACAATCTTGCTAGCTTCAGAGCAACTTTTCCTTATTTACAACTGAGGCAGAAGGATACTCAGTCCAGAGCTTTAAGCTAAACCAAGAAAACTTTTAGTGAAAGTGAGTACCTGTAAACATTAAGAAAATTATTTCAGCTGAAGAGAGATGCATCTTGCTTATAAGCATCTCACCCAGATTATGTATCTCAATTTATAACAGCTCCTTCAAAGCTTTTGGAAGCCCTAAGCACTTTTTAATACAATAATTTGGAAACTAATGTTTCTCAGGTAGCCTCAACATTCTTCAGGTGCTGTAGGAAGCCTAGCTGAATCCTACAAAGAAAAATAAACACCAGAGTTTTTTTGTTCAAATACTAAGGAACAAAAGTATTCAAAAGAATAGCCGTAGTTTTGATTTAGCTACCTGAAAACTATTCTGTTAGTAAAACTGACTCCTACTTAGTATCACATGCTCATATCCATTTACTTCTCTTGGACAATTTTACAGACTGGATCCAGTTAACTCCTTTTTGAATGGACAGATATGACCTACAGGTTTGGGCCTGCAAGTTGCACCCTGGAGCTCATGATGGAATTTTCAGCACAAGTTCTTGACTGAAGAACATTGCTCCTGCCCTGCTAGCCTGATGCAGCCTGTACCTACTGGTTGCCAAACCAGGGTCATAAACAATTCCATCTTTACATGAGCATGTATCAAGTTTTAATCTAATAAAGCCACTCCAATGCGATTTGCAGTGCATTAGCTCCTGCCATCATGTGCACTGGTAATTGAGGGACAAATCCACAGTCAATAAACTGATACCAATATTGAGCAGTTTTAAAAAAACTGTTCCTAGTGGGTTTTGTGATCAGGTTTTGCCACTCTGCTTCAGCTTAAAATTAACAGAAAAATATCTCTGCCAAGGCCCTTCAAAAGCAAGATCTATGAGGGTTTGCTATATAAAAAGATAAGGGTGGTACAATAAAGATAGGAATTTATTTCCCCTCTCAGAACGTCAGTAACCTCATGTGGCAAACACACTCTTCATGCCTCTGTCTGCCTAAGTGCTTCAAAGTATTATGAGCACAAGTTTGAGCAATTCCTGATCACACTCCCAGCACACTTGCCTGTCCTCATACAGCTCCAAATTCTAGACTCTTCAGAAGTGCCTCAAGAGGGTAAGAGATGACTGAACATTTCAGTTCTTTTATGCAGCTAAGTATATAAAAACAAGCCTTTCATTTTCTGAACCTAGCCCAAGCCATCTATTTTCTCAAGTGCATAGAAAAGGGCTTTCTTAAGAGGCAAAACTTAATTTGTTTGGTATGTGTCTCTATCATCTGCTCACTTTAGCTGGGTGATGGTCACCATTTGTAAAAGCTATTTTTCATATCACCATCTAATAGAAATTAATATAGCTGAAATTTTAAACAAACATTATAGAAACAAAAAAAGAGGATGGAACCCCTTTTATCCTGAAACATTATTTTATACTGAAATTTTGCTGAACTGCATGCATTCCAGGATTGCATGCTTACAACACTTTATTAAATATCAGATTCAGAAGCATTTCTCTTATTTTTGAAGATTGTATATGTGGACAAATTTAGAAACTCAAAAATTACTGTCACCAAGACTGGCAGGATCTCCATCAGAAGAATAACAACTTAAATATCCTGAATCCAGCTGAATACTTTCACTTAGGTGCTTTGCCAAGCATAGTCCTAAAGCATTCCCCACCAGAAAAATGCTGTCTGAAACAGGCATGTTCTTTTTGTCTTGAATTCTAGCAGGCTTATCCTACTTTTAACAACATATATTAATACATTTAAATTAATATATTCTAGCAATATTGCTTACCTTGAGATGTCCCCCCAGTACCATTCTGCTTCCTGCAGAGAGAAACTGGAATTGTCCTTTATTCCATTTGTATTGACTGGAGTCATTGGTTTGGGGGGCTTTGGAGGAAGAGCTGAAAATGAAAAACAGATTAACAAAAGGTAAACAGGAGAAAATAATCACTAAACTATTAATGAAATATGACAGTAAAAAAACAGGACAAAATGCACATCTTGAACTCAGCTTTCAAGCTCTTCAAACCAAATGGAACTTGTAATCATAAAGAAAGTCTGAAGTCAACTGTTCTACTGTGAGCTGAGATTTTTTAGTATCAAACACTTGCTTGAGGGAGGGGAAAAGTAAGGAGTATGAGGAAATGTGAGTTTTTGTTAAAAGAAGACTGGTGCAGGCACAACTACAAGGGCAGGTGCCGCCTAAAGCTCCAAACAAATGACAAAGGTGTATTGTGTTTGAAAGCCACAGCCTGGAGAGCACTGGGCACCCCTGTGGAAAAACTCCAGTTGCTCAGGCATCAGCAGTCCTGAAGCCAACCCAAAAGAGCAAACAGGTGAACTCTTCAGAGGGAAGAACACTGCCAGAGAGCAGTGGTGGCTGGGCAGGGCCGTATCTGTCGCAGACCCGAGGTTCATGTTTCGCACTGGCTTTGTCATTTAGGCTCCTGTTTGGAGCAAAGGCTGTGACTCTGAGTACTACAGGACATGAGGTGATAAGGGCAGGGGACAGGGGGCTTTAGGTAACTGTTGGAGTGCCTGCACTGCTTTGCATAGCTGAAGTGTTTACCACAGGAAAGGGGATGCTACAGATGCCCAGCAGACAGGCAGAACTGCACACCTGCAGGGCTGGTGCATGCCTGCCCAGAATTCCCCTATCCTGAATTCATGGCAAACAGGCTTTAACTTCCTTTCTCAAAATAGGTTACACAAAGTAAGGGCATACAAGACACCAAAGCTGTTTCTGTTTGGCCAGTTTTTGCTCAAACAACTTTATCATGAATCTGACTATAAGCCCCGAATCAGTAATTCTGCAGCCAGAGGCATGTTCATGTACTGGGAGAGACTGGTCTGTGTGCAGAAATGTATTACACATTTCCTTTCTTATTTCCTTTATGAAAGGTGTCCTGAATGCTCTCCCCTGTTTTGCAAAGACTGGGTGCTTCATCAAGAACATTGCCACGGAAAATGAGAATTTTTTAGGCGTTTCATGGGAGTTTTACAGAGGGACAGGTCACATTCACATTCAAAGTAAGAAAGCAGCAACACACATTGATTTGCTGCTAGCACGTTTCTAAGTCAGATCCTGAACATCTGTGCTTCCAGCCCTGTGCCCTCGCCATCAGATTACACAAGCACCAGCAAGCAGGCCTGACACAGTGACAACAGCCATCTTTCAGATGCACAATCCCCATGTACACACAGAGCACAAATAAAGGCAGCAGAAAGCAGATTTTGATCTCCAGCTTCAGCACGGAATGGCTTAGCACTGAGAGGTGTGCTGCTTGGCACCGTCCAGCTGCTCACCTCCGAGCCACACCTACCACATTAAAGAAGAGAAAACAGGCTTCCATCTGCAGTTCCAAATACCATTTCATGCTGAATATCCAACACAGTAACTTCACTGTTCTCTGACAAACCAGTAGGTGCTTTAATTGAGCCAATCTAAACTAAATCTGAACCTTGACCCAGACGTTTGCACCCTGGGGTTGCTGACCAAACACCTGATTCAGATAGCAGCATTCATTCTGCGGGACCGGGCATTAAACCGTAGCATACAGGTTCTTTTTATGGGCTGAGCTGGGAACTTTCAGGTGTGCACACATCTAGTGAGGCAATAACAGGTCTTGTTGTAAAAGGAAGGTGAAAACCTTGGGATTCAGTGAAGCAGCTTCCTGGTTACGAAGCTTCAGTTATTCCTAGCTCAACTACTATGGTTGTTTGTGTAGCACACAAGTATTTGCACAAAGCACCATTGAGAGTAAGATATGGCTCCAAGCCTACTTTGCTTGAAGCTCTCAGCCCCATCCAGGGCCAGAGGAACATATATCCAGGCTAAGCCTGTGGAATCAATTGTATTCACTGTGCTGTTCCATCTCCCCCATTCAATTAATTTTAATTTCCTAAATTAAAAAAATGTCATTAGGTTCTCCCTGCTCCCAGCATCACATCTGGGACAGGACAGCTACAGCAGTTCTGAGTCTCATCAGTGTCTGCATGTGACAGTAAATCCAAGTTCAGAAAACCTGTAGATTCACTCCAGACTTTTGTAGGCTCTGAGCCATCAAAAAGCATATTAAATTTTACGTAAAAAACACACAAGAGTGCAAAGTTCTTAGAAAGCTGTACCAGCACCTGCAATTATTTCAACGGGACTTTCAAATTAAGGCCTGGACATATCAACAACTTCAAGGTATTTTAGAGTGTAAAAAGCCTCCTTTACACTGGTGGTAGGGGCTTTCCAGAAGGGGCTTTCAAGTGTTCTCTAGAGTACTTGAATACTTCTCTAGCCCTCCTTGTGAGATTAAGTCTTGCTTCTTTATACACTGTGGGATTATTTGACAGCTTTGTTAGGGTTCACTCCAAAGCACTGGGTACAGAAAAGCAAACTAACAAAGACCAGAAAGGTCAGGAATGGGAATCTGGACACAGAGCACTGGACATTACACCAAGTGTCCCTACTACAGGTGGGGGTTTCTCCTTTCCCTTAATAGGCAGAGATCAGTTCTCACTATTGGGAGGTTGCCTATAGAACTTCATGAGAAAACTGGAAGGAAATTCTTTCACGGAGAAGAATAAGGCTTGGACCAGTTCCTGTAAAACCTGACTCATGGAAGCCAGTCCTTTACACAATAGACTTTTGAAAAATGCTTTTTAATAGCTTGCACATTTCAAAAATACAAAACTATTTGCAAGGGTGGATCCTGTTTCCAGAGAGCTATGTATCTAATTCTTTACTTTCAATGCTTTGAGCTCTTTGAGTCATAATAGATTTTCCTCTGTACTGGATGGAGAACCAGGCCCTTGCTCTTGCTTTACCCCATTGGCAAATATGCCCATCCATTTCAGCATTTCTTGGCTACCCTCTCAGCCCACAGACTTTAGTCTACACAAACGGAGAACACTCACAAAGGTAGTTTAAAAACCTCAGAGCCCAGCCCCTGTGATCACAAAGGGGAATATTTTGTAATAGCACAGCAAGTCTACTGCAACAGAGCAGCATCCACCACACTGCTGCTCTCCTAATGCTGACCCAGTAGGTTTCTAGAAGAGGCATCCTAAAGAAGTTTTTGCTTAGTACCTAGTTGGTACTAACAGTCCTGCTAGAAGAAATCCTCTGCTGTTTCTATGAGAACCTACAGAGAGCCTCAAAGAGTCCACAGATTTTGATTTTAAATGCAAAAATCCAGTTTTATATATCTTACTCAATGAATATTAGAGAGCTAAAATCCTAAAGTAAGATAAGACTTGAAGTCAACAGCAACGCTTTCAAGAGCAGTCGTGTTTCTTTCCATGTCACTGAGTCCAATTCTGATCTAGCCACAGGCAAAATTTTACTTTATCTCAAAACCAGCTCTGATTAAAGTGAATGATCCTGATGGTTTCTTGCTTCCTTTTTCCTGGGAGAGAAACACTGATCACAGGTGATTAACAGCAAAAGAGATCTATCTGTTCTAATAATGAACTTTCTCTTTGCACCAGACACACAAACATCTTCCCCCTACCACGTCTCTAGGACAGCTTTAGAGCACAGATCTTTCCAAACCCCAAAAGGTGACAGCTCAGTTGTACCCTTCACTCCCACATGAGAACATTCCAAAGATCAGGTTCAGCCCTCAGTGACCGCCTGGCAATGAGAGCAGACTGGCTCTCCCTCATGCATTCACAGGCATATCTGGTTTTAATTTCTTTAGCAACTCCAGTTCCCTCTTTCTAGCTTTCCCAGGCAGACCAGCTTGAGCTAAATCCCAATCCCAGCTCAGTGTCACTTAGAAGGGGGAAATAAAAATGAGCTGGTGATGGAGCAGAGGGACAGCAGCCAATGCGCGCCGGGCACGGGATCGGATGTTGCTGACGTCAGGCCCCGAAGGCTGCAGTGCCATTTCCAGCAGGTACCTTCAGCTGAGCTGCTCCCACAGCTGCTGTGCAAGGCCTTGGAGAGGAGAGCCCATGGACTGGCAGTTTTGGGATGCTTCCTTCACTGTGCAGAACTGTTTTTTGGAAAGGCGACTCGTGACTGACTCTAAGTGAGTCGACTCTCTGAAATTCAAAGCTCCTCCAACACCAAGGCAAGCAGGAAAGCTGGCAAGTGTCTGAAGTCCAACGCTGCTGTGTTTCCTTTAAAGTCTCTCGTAAAAAATGTGGGCTATATTAATCCTGAATTGAACAGCAGTAAAGTAGGCCGTGACTTCAATGAGATAGACACATTCCCCAGTCAGGTTTTGAACAAAAAATTTTACAAGTTTACATGATCTAAGGGCCACCAAGCCATATGTGTGAGGGTTTTCAATGGCACTGATTCAGGAGTAAAACAGGAAGAATGCCTCGGTTATCCAAGTGCTATATCCCATGCAGTACCCAGTCAAGCAGGCTGTTTCTTCTCTGGCTGGAGTATTTGCGAACAAAATCAACCTGCCAGTTAATTAAACTCTAATTTTTAGTTTTAAGGTAGATGCCACTTAATCTAAGAATGGGCTCCACAACTTATTTTTTCCAGTTTTTTCCAAGAGCTTCCAGCCAGATACTTAAAAGCATAGTAGGTTTAAATGCAGCATTAAATCTACCTTACTGTTACAAATAATCACAACTACCAAGTACTCTGATAAAGTCAATTTATGTCCCTCAGCACTTCCATAGGCTTGTTTACTAGCCTTCTTTCTGATGATCCCAATCTACTCTCTCATTGTGACAAGCAGAAAACAGATCAGAGGATTTCCAAGACAGTTACTCAGCTTCAAAAAGGCTGATGTACAGTAGATGCCCTGCAAACCGTAATATAAAGCTCTACAAAGTGTCATTGCTATGGAAATATGCAAGTAATCTGTGGTTAGGCCAGCTAACATTTTAATGACATAGTCCTTGAGGAGAGAAGGGTTTTCCCTTTGGAGATATAGATGAAGACTTGGAATGAAAATGTAGGCTAGCTTTGTTGAAGAGAAAAACTCTCCCCAATCTTTAACTGCTCTCTGCCATCTTACTCAATTTCTCAAACACTCCTCTCAATTTCTCTAACATATTTCAGGCAAAGCCTCAAAATCTTTCCCCTCCTTAAGAGTCCTGTACTCATCCCCACTGCATGAGAACCCCTCAAAGATATCCTGTGAAAAAAAGCACAGGCTTCTGCAGAGGTTTTCCAGCTGACAAAGAGGAGGTTTGTGCACACCTGCTGACAGCAGCTCATTCCCCACCACTGGCAGGTAAATGATCTTGGCAGCTGCACAGCTCAGTTCTCCTGCCAGGACCCCTTTGGCAGAGCCTTGAGCACCCATGCCCTTTGAAGCTGCCCTTCCTCAAAGGGCAGCGAATGTGCTCAGAGAACTGCTCTGGGAATGGGGAAGGAAGCTCCTTGATGGAATTGCTGCTGGCCACAGAACCTCAGGCATGCTCACACTTTCACCCTCCTCCCCCAAAATAGGCAAATTGCCAAGGAGTAAGACATATTCAAAGAACTGAAGTCTTTCAATATCTCATTACAGAAAACAGCAGACAAGTTGGCAGAGAGCCAGGCAGGCTTCCAATGAAAACACTCCCATTATAGCTTTGCTTGTGTTTCTATGAACTTTCAAAAAAAACAACACCTTTAAGAATATTTCAGTTTTTATTAATTGGCTTTTTTGATTAAGATCTGTTTTGTTTGAAAACTCCTAAGCTATCCAGCCCTCTCCCACACCTCCCAATCACTGTTTCACCTCCTACAGCCTGACAGGCTTCTGCTGCACTCTGCTCCTCATGAGCATCCGCAGTTACTGCACAGGTTACAATATTATCTGCTCTGGGACATGTGCAGAACAGGGGACAACAACAGTGTGTGAAGAGGCTGGATCAAATTCAGCATTCCTTTGGGCATTTCAAAAGCACCTCTTACTTTGCAAGTCCTATTACTTCACGGGGTGAGACATAAGAAATGAAAGATGTTCACAGCTGGATACATGACATGGAGATCTTTGACTTCTGTACCAAAACACAGCTCCTCCCCTTCATTCCAGCCTTTGCATGAAGGTGCAAAGCCAAAAAAAAACCTCAGCTTCCCAATTATTTTCACTGCCCAAAGAAAAACTGTTTTCCTTCCAACCTAGAGCCCAGTGTAACTGCTGCAAAGCTACAGCAGGGTCAGAGGTTCCATGATCAACAGGGTTGAGGTGACTGTACCAAAATTAACATGAGGAAGATAAAAAGGTTAAGTCCTCTTTCACCTACCAGGCACAATTAGCACACTTCTAATGAACTGGAGAGGTTTTAGAACTTTTGCCATGTTTCATCATTCAAAGATTATCACTACCCAGCATCACATGCCCGGCTCACACAAGGAAGAAATAATTTTATCACGTAGACAGCAGGCCCAGGCTTTTGCCAACTCTGGATGAAAGTCCATAACAGACATTTTATTGCCATGAAAATTTCACATATTCAGCAAGAATATCGTATTTTATAGTATCAAATGTCAGGTCTAGAAGAATATACAGCAAAAGTAAATGTAAAGCGCAAGGAGAAAGAAGTTTTCCTTTCTGCTTTCTAACTAAAGCAGCTCCTCATTTGCCTTCACAGAAGAAACACCAAAGCATGTTTTCTACTCCTCCACAGGCAGAGTCTTCCAAATACTATTAAAAGTACTCTTTGGTCAATATGCACAAATAGATTTTTTGACATGAGCAAGGAAAACAAAAAATTCAGAATAAGCAAAGAACTACAGCGATTGAGAATGAAGAACTGGCTTTTCATTGTAGAAAAGAGGGAATGAAGTCAGGCCCAAGCAGTGACAGCTATGGCTAGGAGACATACCAAAGCCAAAAGAAAAAGATCTTTTAAATAATAACTAATTTTAAATAATAAATAATTTAAATAAAAACAGCTCAGGGCTGTTTTCTCCAGGTATTTCAAAGACTAATCATCCATCCAGATGTCAGGGACAAACCTCACAGGGGATTCAATTCACAGAAATAACTGGTGCTACTGAGAAGTTTGCTGCACAAGAGGCTATTTAAAAATAATAATACAGCTGCAAATGCATATGATTCTTGCTGCTCTAAGCAGCATTTTATTTCAGCTTACCACTAACTCCAATCTTTCAGAGCAGTATGCAAAATTGTTCCTCATACAGTACCTGTCCTTGTGCTATGTCAGACCATTTCCTAGTTACCAAAGTACAAATATTTCAACGCCCCCTAAATTGCTAAGAGTGAGCCATCTGAACCAAGATCAAAAGCTGTGTTTCTAAATCAAGACTCCAGAAGAAATTTTAAGGTAAAAAACTATTCAGAGGGAATTTGTTGTATGCTTTATCATGAGTCATCTTTTTTAAGAACCTTGATCTTGAAGGAAGCTCCACTGAGGCAGAAGTCTCAATCCATGGGATCCCATGCAGTGCCTGCAGCAGAAGGGAAGGTTCAGAGCAGACATGGAGAGTCAAGCCTGGCCATTGCTCATGCTCAGATTCAATCTCCTTACTCAGTACACGGCGAGCTCCAAAGTATTTTAATGAAATCCATTTCAGAGCAGCAGCTTGACTTCTTTCACTGCCCCAAAACTTACCAGTGACACTGTACTGAACCCTTCCAAACTGAAAGGATCCTAAACACTTATCTCATTGATTCAAGCTGCCTTGTGTCCTTCAAGAGGCACTATTGGAGACAGGAGATTAATCAGGGTAACGAGGCCAAAATCACCAAAGACTTCTAATTTGACACTTGGGAGCAGATCCTTGAGGGCCAATGATGTAGATTCTGACTATGTCCCCAGGACAGAGCAGCAGGAGTACTGACAGCCTGGGAAATTCAATTGCAATGTACAAATTCAGGTTCTAACAGACAACAGGACTTACAGGCATAATATTGTCAATGAACTCCTCATCCATTTTACCTCTAAGATATTCGTATATCTCCTGGGACAGGTGTTAAGTGCAAGCCCTGCAGCCCACACTCAAAAAGCCTCACATGTCAACAGTGAGTCAAGTTTCCCCCATTACAGTAAATTTTCTCGAACTCCATTGCAGTAGCTGTGCCTTCAGGGGTTTTGTTTGGGCTTTTTAAGGGGACACATGCAAGGAAGGAAAGAATTCCTCCAAAAGAAAAGATGATTGTGTGCAGCATCAAATTTTAGGGACTCCAGAGTCAAAGTTAGGATGAAGCTACAGAAGGTAAAAACCTAAAAAAAATGGCTCCAGTATTCTTCTTTCAAGAGTTAGAAGAAGAAACTAACAGAAAGCAAAGCAGTAGTTATTAAAGGAAAGGATTATATTTGACAAAAACTGACCTGAAGTACAAGAGTCACAAAGTAACACTGAAGTTATTCTGTAGCAAATAAACAAACAATATTAAGGAGTAGATTGGCATTTTTATAACTCTTCCAAATTCACCAACTTTCGTGCAGAGAAATGTGATGTTTTTGAAGTAATTTCTAGGTAACTATGTGTCATCTTCAGGGATATCTGCTTTTAGAAGTAACATTCCTATGAACTACCACTAAAATCACAAAAACTGTTGGAGTCTGGGTGAATGCTGGTAGCAGTCACAGGCTGAAGCAGGTGAAGTATTTAATCTCCTTTTTCAAAGTGCTCTGGATGGAAGGCATCCATCTTGAGTGTGCTGCTGCACTCAAAGCCAGTGAAGATCCTGGATCCTGTTCAGCTACAGGAAAGCTTCAGAGCTCATTGTGCTCCGGCATCAGGATTCACCAGGCAGCTGGTTGGTGTTCAGCAGGGCAGCTGGAGTCCTTTTTGGAAAGGGCTACAAGAGGCACCACCTGCACTTTGCCTTTTTTTTTTTGTACTGTATGAATCCTTGTAAAGCTCCCTGTATAGAGACACTTTTCTACAGAACTAGAAAAACTTAAGATACTGGAATATATTCACCAGAACACTGCAGAATCTTTGTCTGTTGAGTGGAGGACACAGCAAACATGAAGGACAATGAAAATATCTTCTAAAGAAGTTACATCCACTCAAACTGTTTGGGGACCCAGCACCAGCTCATTGCTGTAGTCTATATTATGTGGAGAAGCAAATTCTTGCTTACTTAGCTATTGTGCAGACTTTAACCTGTCAGAAGAAATGAGATAAAAAGCAGAAGAAAAAAAAGACAATCTGACTCATTTCCATAGGGGCACTTAGTACATGAGCAGAGATTGTTCCTTAAGCATTACTCAGCAACCTACTTTGCAAAAATGAATTTTCCAAAAAAATCCAGCTAGAACATACCTATTGCTTTAACAGGACTGAAGTTTTACAGCAACCTGTTTCAACAAAGTTAACAGTCTTTCTGACAATAATAAAGCCTAAGCTTTAAAACACACAGGGCATGCTGATAAAAGTATTCTTTATTCTTCTCCAGCTCTCTGCCCAAAAAGTGACTCACTAAACAACTAACATGAGGTGATGTAAGGCACCCAACTGTGTTCAGTCCTGGGTGCAGATGTGTATGACCAGCTATGCCTCTGTTTTCCCAAGCTGTAGAGCAAAGATAAGTACAAACAGCTTCAGTCTGGAATAAGATAATCGTGCAGGCAATGGCAAAGAAGGGAGGCAGCTCTGCTGCTTGGGAAAGCAATAGCCCCCACAGAAAACTCCAGGAAGAGTTTTCTCCTTTTAAACTTGTGAGACAGAAGGAACACCATGATTAACTTCTGTCAGGTACAGGAATCACGCAATACACAAAACTGTTTGGAACAACAACTGCAGAAATAACATTTGCTGCAAAAACACATGTTGAAGAGCTTGGTTTCTTCTCAGAATGTCCCCTCATGTTTTAGTTTACATAAGCCTATAGCTTTAAGAACACAAAGCTGAAAAACTCCCTTCAGCAAGTTTTGCCTCCCCAACTATTTCTGCATAATCTGAAAACTTTGTGATAAACACAAATGTCAGCCTTTTAAGGCAGGCTCTCTCATCTCAAGCAAAACAGCATTTCACTTTCTATTAATGATGCTATTTTTTGTGGTCATGTATTTAATTGAAAGCTGATAAGTGATATTCTTTAACAGTTAGAGCCATTAAAATGAAAATGAAATGCAAGGAATGCAACGCAAGCCTAAAAATGCAATCAGAAATAAAAGAATGGTCACAGAAGTCATTAAATAAGAAGGCCAGTAGAGAACTCTAGGTGAAAAAAGAACAGAATGTAAGCATTTCACACCACCGTCCTCATAGAAGCTGAGACTCCAATCCAAACAATTTCCCCAGATATGCAGAATGCAGGGACTGAGCCTTATTTACTCCCTGCTCCAGCCCAAAAGAGCCTGCACAATCTTCCTTTCTGTTACAGGGAAACTCTCAATCCCAAATATGTACTTTTTTCTTTTCAAATATGATTTCCAGCAAGACTTAAATTTGCAAAAAAGACAATTGAAGCTACAGTGCTGTTGTTTTGAATACATGCACTAGTAGAATTACTTTTTCTTTTTCTTTTTTTTTTTAGGATGTGCAAGAACAGAACTTTTCTGTGATAAGCTTCTGGAGTCAGATAAGTTGAAGGACAACACTGACAATGTTATTCAAATTTGCATCTGTTCTCCCACTGGAAAACTAGTCAGGCATAGACAGGCAGTGTTCACCTACATCTGGCTACTGTGTACCACAAACCCAATTTGAGAAGCCACATTCAGTTTCCACTATAACACTATGATAATGATACAGCACGCCTGGTATCCCAGTAAACACTGCCCTTGAGCTCAGAACCCTGTGTTTTCCAAATTACAATTACAGTATTGCTCCCCTAAAATAAGGGTTGTCAAATTATATATGAGAAGAAAATAGAAACTATAATGAATAAATACCGTCTTTCCCTTGAATACTTGGAATACTTGTCTTACTCATATACTGGCAGTGATGCTTCTACGAAGCAGACTAAATGAAGTAGCCCGCAGATTATTGCTCCCCCCAAGTAATTACTGAAAGATTTTGTAGCAACAGGATTGTTAACAGCATACAGGCAAGACAAAGTACTGTTCTCAAAAAAGACAGCTGGATCAAGTTATAAGTGTAGTTGGTCATATTCCAGGGTCAAACAGGTAGCTTCCATACAGCTTTAGGTCAAAGAGTTATTGTACTATATGTTCATAGATAGAGCCCATTCTGCATTAGGAAGCCTACCCTAAACTTGCGGTTTTCTTCACAACCCACACAAAGGAAACTAACCTCTAATTTGCAGCTGAGCCAAATATCTTTGCTGACATCTGTATCAGAAATCCCAGTGGAACACTCTTACTGATTTTCATCCAAGTGTGACAAAATGTATTCAGCGATTACACATTTTATCACCAACACAACTGATAATGTATCGCAGATCCACAGAGGGAAGGACATAGTCCTTTTAAACAGAAGTGAGGCAATACATAGGTAGCAGTTCTTTAGGTACTCTGGTAACTTTTGCAGTCAGTTTGAAATCCTCTGTTCAAAAACTGGTAGTAACAACTTTTTGCAGACCTGGTGTTGTCAAATAAACTAACTTCAACCCAGAACCTATTTTCTTGTCTTTTTACATAGCAAGACCCACAGAAACAACAAACATGAGTGAACCCCTGATAGTTTCCCAATGCCAGAGCCAGCACATGATGCTGCTACAGCCACAACACTCTAACTTAATCCATCGTTAGAAAGTTGAGAAGCTGCTATGCTAGCTGTATGCAAGTGGTGGCCTCAGTTGTGTCTTTAGATACTGAAAGTTACTGGTTGCATGTAGTATTATTTGCCATAAAGAGATCCTCCCTTACCCCAGTGATGCATGTATACATGCAAAATAAAATGTAAGTAGAAGGAAAAAGCATGAGGTAACAGGAGTCACCTTTCTGGTTGTCACCACTGGGGCTTCTGTGTTAGTTGTACTGCTCCAAATTATGCTTTTTGAGGCTGGCAGAGCTGCATCCCTAGTTCCATCACTCTGTTTGGGAAAACTGCCCCGCTCCTATGTTTAGGATGGATTAAAGCCTAGCAGATAGTTTGCAGTTCGTTCTTGCCTGACTGCCTCTACTCAAGTTGAGAAAAACTCAAGTGAGAGAGAGGCGTTATTACTTTTATTTCTGAACTTCAGAGCAAATCTTGCAGCAGAAAGGCTCCAGGACCTGCTCTGAACATCCATTTACACCTACAGCCCCGAACAGCAAACACCAGCACACTGATAAGCTGGTGCAGGTGCACTGAGGCCTGACAGAAGCTCCGGCTGCGCTGCAGGCTGCCTGCCATCACCAGATTTTATTTCTGCATTATTATTGGGCAAGGCTAAGGTGGGTATTAAGACGGCCTGCCAAGATAAATTAAAGGTCTCCTGGCCCTTAACGAGAAACAGTATCCCCACCCTCGGCTCGGAGGTTACGGGTGACACCGCACATTACGTTCACCTTGCTTTTGTCTCCTGCCTCAAGTTTAGACGCAGTAAAATGTAATCAGGGGCAGTCATGCGTGAGCCCAGACACTTGGCTCCCGGGATCCGCCAGAGCCCGGTGCTGCGGCACAAAACCCACCCGGGGAATCTCTGGGCTCAAGTTGAGGGAACAAAAGAGCGGCGGGGCTGCACCATCGCTGCTGCCCGGGGAACGCCGCCGCAGCCTCCCAGGAGCCCCGGCCGGGAGCGCCGCACCGCAAACCTGCGCGGATTTTTGCTGGAAGCGGGCCAGATGGAGCTGTGGTTGTTACCGGGTGCAAGAGCAGTGACTTTATCCCAAGGCACGCCGAGTGTCGAAGGCTTCCCAAGAAATTCCTCCGCACTCCCCTTAGGGATGACCTATCATCCCAGGCCAGAAAATGCTTTCCCACCCTGCCTCTGGACAGGGAGAAAGCGGAGGGGCTCTGCCACACTCTCCCTCTCTGCCCCTGAAATTTAAAAGTTACACTTCCACGAATTCAGGACATTCACATGGGGATTATCCCATGCATCATTTCCAACTCAGGCTCGTCTAGTTTAAAAATATGAAAGATAAAGTTACTGAACACTTAAGGGATCAGGCTGTAACACGAAGTCCTTTTGCTAACTGGTGTTTGGACTGTGCAGATCCTTGATCCCTGACAAGAGGGCTCCAGTGATGGAAGCATTGGCATTATTAATGATAGAAGAGCTGCTTCTTAATGTAAACTCTGAAAGGCTTCCTAAGAATTTCGCATGGCCAAATTCCTGCAGAAACACTGGAAAGTTGTTTTCTGACCAGTTCAGTTTGTCCAGCCCCTTTTAGCAGCCTCCTTGCACTAAGCCATTCAAGGGGCTTTTTGTTTTTGTAATAAAAGCCCCACACTAATTGCTTTAAGTCATCTACAATGGGACTTGGGTTTTTGTTCATTTGATACAAGCACACACAAATACTTACCTCATGAATAGTTAAAAATCAAAAGCATTTACAAGAAAAATATCCTTTAAAATTCACAGAAGCAAAGCAATTTGACTGAACTTTAGGCTTTCAGGAGTAACATCTAAAAATAGGCAGTGTCAGCTATGCAAGAATTTAACGAGTTGTGGCCAGTGCTGTGTGTCTGAGAGATCTGTCCAATTTTTAAAGCGTCAGAATAACCAGAAGCAGCAAGTACAGGTCCTTGAGATCCAGAAACCTCAGGACAATCACCTCCTCCTGTTTTAATTAAAGTACCACATACCTCCAGAGAGAAAAATACAGCTCACTGTGCTGAAACAAAGAGAATAAGCCACACTTGCAGATACATGCCACGATTCAGGCACAGGTTGAAAAGCACATTCTGAAAGTATGTGCCCCATAGAAGACAGCACTTAGAAGTACTTATTTGCTATCAATTTCTCTGCAGGCTAAGACTTCTGGTGCGTATTTGACCGTACCTTCTGGCTGTACAGAACCGAGACCTGAGAAGATAAAGGCCCTTCAATTACCTTACTGCTTCAGCCTGCTTGACTCTTACAGGTTTATGGTCTCACCAGTACCCATTTATGCTAATTTTAATTCATTTACCAAAGGAAGACTCAGCCTCTCCTCCTCACAAGCCTTCCCTCCCTCTTCAGACACAAAAGAAACTTTCTGCCCCATCTAAAAACTTCAGGCTAGCAAGGGATAATACATTTCCCCATTTTCAGCACTAGCAATCCACGGAGGGGGGAGGGAAGAAAAAGTGCATCAAATCCTTTTGAACAAGGTTATTAAGCATTATCAAAGTAACTGTGCCTCCAGGAATGGATTCCAGCCTGTTCCCAAGTATTATCCCCCATCACCAAAACCCAGCGACAACGCACACCTCATCTGTCACTGCTGGGAGAGAGCTGTGGAGAAAAGGGTCTTGGAGACTGTAAAAGCGATTAAACTGGAACTGAATGGAGGTGGGTAAATCACCACCATCAAAGTGTTACAGGCACATAAAGGCACACAGGTGAAGAGGATAATAAAAGCGCTCCTCTAGGAGCGAATACAGCCGAAATATACGCTTTTCAATAAAGGCTTTCAAAAAAGGAGACACGGGAGAGGGGGGTGCGAGCAGCTCTCCTCCTCTTGCCTCCTTCCATCTCCCAAAAGGCACCATAAATTGCTCTTATCCTCCCACCTCCCCCACAAAAAAAACCCCAATATTAAAATACTTTTCCCCAGGAGACAGCGAGCTCAAGTCGCTGGGAAGTTTACACGAAGTTTAACTACAGATATTAATTTTCACACACACACCCTCCCCTTCTCCTTTTATTTTAAAAGGGAGAAGTCTGCAGGAGGAGGGAGGGCAGGGATGGACGGCAGTCCCCGAGCCGCTGCCAGGGGTGCGGGGACAGCTCGCAGGCTTCGGCTCCCTACCTGGAGGATCCATTTCAATGTAAAATATCAGCTCAGTGGAATAGGGCATCATCACTTCCCTCCAGTCCGTGTCATCGCGGTCCATATCCCACACCGTGTTGTACATCGCGACAGTCAAGTCCCGGCAGGGTTAGAAATAAGAGGTTGGATAGCTCGGCTTTTAATGGAGAGATGAAGGAAAAA
>VZTB01010937.1:268925-302909 GCA_013397245.1 Thryothorus ludovicianus
TTTGATCTGATGTGGAAATGTTAGGGAATGTTGGAAAGCCTAGCACTGAAGTTGTCTGCTTTATTTGCACTTCAAAGCGTTGAAGAGCAAGTGACGAATAATTTGTCCTGCTCTGGCGCTAGGTAACAGCTCCTGAAAACACCGTCCTGGTTTTGCTGAACCTTAGGGTGACTGCGACATTGAATAACTGAAAGGCTGTACCCGATGGAAGAGTGTGAGGGAAGACCTGAAGTTCGCTGATGTATCACAACTTCCACAGCAAGCAATTTAGAGCAGCCTGCTCCAGGAACAGAGCTCCTTGAAGGATGGACAGCTGCAGAAGAGCACAGGGCTTTGATTCAAGTCACTCACTGTATATAAATTAATTTTATAAACCCATCTGCAAAGTCTGATTAATCCACGATAACCAGATACGATTCCTTTTTCTAATTTTTCAAATTAAATTGTTGAGCTGATAACAGCTTCTTCAAAGGGAAGTGCCCTCCTTGGAAGCACAGCTGGCTTCCCCAGTGAAATTTAACTTGGTGCTTTGGGCCCAAGCCAGTGGCTGTCCACTGGCAGGGTGTGGGACATCCCACAAGGGTCGGGCATGGGTGGAGGTGCAGAAGTGGATGCTGCTTTGCAGGCCTTGCAGAGCTAAGAATTAGGGCTGTGGTCCCTATGGCAGCCCCCAGCCTTAGATTAGCAGCTCTGGCAGAGAGGGGGGAGGAGGCAGACTCAGGTTGAAATTCATTTTCCCCCTTCCTGCACCTCATTATAAGTTCCACCCACATAAGACCTAATTACTTGGCTTTTATGCTGGCAAAGTGGATTTCATCCTTGCTGTTTCCCATGGTGGTTGCCTTCATTTTCATGGCGGCACTGATGGTTACAGCTTATTGATGTTTTCACTTTAGTGATTTAAAGCAGAATACATTTTGTTATTAGCACTGGTTTCTCTCATTGCTGCTTTAATCAAAGATGCAATTTAAGGCAGAGGATTGTGTGTAATGGTAAACAGTAGGATAATGCCTTGAGAGAACAGAATATTAATGTGTTTTTATTTCTTAAAACTGTGCTTATAATTTACCCAAGATTGCTTGGCTCCCTAAATACATGTATGGGGTGCTCCCTTTCCTACCACATTGCCTGCCTTGCTCCAGGGATGAGCACGGTGTGCATCTGTGTGCCCAGGGGGGTGAGGGAGGCACATGTGCTGCCTTACACACTGCTAAGCCCCCTCTGCCTGTGCCTCATCTCCACAGGCACAAGGTCTGAGCCTCGGAGAGCAGAGACAAAACTGGGAGCACGCCGGGGACTCGGGGATGCTCAAGGTCTGGGAGCACTCCCAACTGCCACTACCTGGCTGTGCAAACCCAGCACGTCACGCCAAAGCAGGAAAAGCTACATCCAAACACTGAAATGAAAGAGTGGCGATTTGGCAGTCCCTGAGCAGGGGTCAAAGTGCTGGAGGAGGGAACCTGGTGCCCCACACTACATCTGAAAGACAAGAACTGAGCCCACTGCCTGCTGCCTTCCCGACATCCCATGTCGACGGCTGTGCATTTGCTCACTTTCCTTTCCTTGGATCTGACAATTTGCATTTCAAGGCAAGATTAAATATTGAAGTTTTGAGCGCTTCCATGTGCTTCAGGAGGAGCTGAACAGACCTGCACTGGAACAGACTGAACACAGAAAAGCCATTTGTGCCAAACTGCTTGGTTTCCTCTTTGCCGAGCCATGATAATGTGATATCCGACAGCTGAATGTAGGCCACAACAGGCTTTTATAGTTGGAGGGCTGGAAAAGGGAGGGGGGCTGAATCCACAGTGCTGCCAGCCAAATGCACGAAAATGATGAGAGGCTTTTGGGGCAGGCTGGAGACTCCTGGCCACTCCCGAGATCCAGATATTAACTGCACTGTTAGCACAAGCTCAGAGCCTGCTGGAGGGGAGCTTGGAGAAGGCAGAACTGCATTCACATCAGCAAGGACACCTCCCTGGCCATCAGTATATGCTACATGAGATTACTGGCCTTTTGCTGCACAGACACAGGGATTTTTGGAGAATGTGCTGTGACTGGTGGCCAGCTTCCCACAGGGGCACCCACACCTTGCAAGGAACAGCACAAGAACAACCAGTTATGGCAGTTTGATTTAGTTAACAGATTTTTCCTGCCTGTTTCTCAGCTCCTGGTGATGAGGAGATAAGGGAAGGCAGGAGGGTTGATCTGCTTTGGCTCAGATGCTGCCGCTGGTGTCTCAGGGTGGCTCAGCAAACCAACCCTGGGGCTTGCTGGCAGGAGAAGAGGTGTTGGGAATGGCAGAGGTTCATCCTGCCTTCCTGGACCACGGGGACAGTGCAAGCACCATCTTCCCCTTCAGTTGTACAATCTGAGCCCCAAAAGTACCACAGAGACCAAAAAGCATTTGCCACAAGGTTAGGAGTATTAATCCCTGCGGGGTTGAAGCAGCAGCAGTTTGCTTCCCCACATCCTCCAGAACCTTCATGTGAAATGTAATGGGCGTTTTTAACAAGGACTGTTCTTCCTCTCTCTGCTTTATAGTCATTTTATGTCCTGACAGGCTGCAAAGCAGTTGCCTCACTCCACCCCAGATGCGGCCACATTTCTGTGGTGAGGAAAAACTGGCAAGTGTGCTGAAGTCGGGTGCTTTGGTTTGAAAATTATACATTGCATTAAAAACCTGTATTAAAGAATAATATGCGGTCTGCAAAAAACATTCAAATGAAACACTTCAGTGTTAGGAAGTGTCTTATTTACAGCAGTGAGAGCAGCTTGTGCCCTTTTCCCTCCCCTGTCCACTGGCTAAGGAAAGAGTTTGAAATAGGAGCTCTTGTCCATAAAGGTCGGAACACAAGGCATGCACATAGAGCTGAGCTTGCGAGGAATCATACATTAGGCATTTCCTAACTTAAAAGCACTTGGCTTTGCATTGTAAACAACATTCTTTTAACATAGGAAATAACATTTAAAAAAAAAAAAGTTCTTTAAAATAAATGTCTACAATGTAGGTTGTTGCAGCTGGACCTAAGGTATTCCTCAGCAAGGCTTGGACTGGCCTTTCCTCACTTCTCCAGGGGCTTCTGCCCAAAAAATTGCAGGAGTAACGGTCCTGGATGGAAGCAGAAAGCTGCTGTCCTGCAAGGGGAGAGGAGGTGTGTGTGGCTTTTGCAGCTGGACAGTGGATGCCAACCCCGTGCTCTGCACACGAGTGTCTGGGGTGGGCACATCTGCACCTGGAGGGTGCCCAGGGATGGACGCGGGGGTGGGCACGGGGTGGGGGTGAGGGAAAGGACACACCGCACTGAGCTGCGCTGAATTGCTGCTTTGGCAGACAGCACCGGGCCAGCTCTTTAGAAAGTTCACGTTCAGTTATTGTTTTGACAGGCTGCCAAAGTTTTCCTGAGGAATGCAGGCAGCAGAAGGGAAATGGTGAATTTCAAAGTTTTTTTTTTTATAACTCAGCTAAACCAGAATGGAATTTCATGGGAAAAGTGAAAGGTACATCTCTAGCCTCGGGGCATGGTTGCTGCCAAGTTTCAGGGTCTGGCTGCAAACAATGGAGGTGTCGGAGCATCTCCAAAGCGGTGCACCCTTGCACGCACTCACATGCGCTCACGCACACTCACACACACGCTGGAAGCATCTTCTCTAATGGTGGCTGCTCCCAGAAAACTGACACTAACCCACAGCGCTTTAAAAAAGGGTATTCGTGGTGTAAAAGCAGGCGACAAAGCAGCTGATGTGAAAGGTTTGCCACTTGGGAGGACACTTTGGTGCTCTCCCCACTCCGGTCCTGGCGTCCAGCCAGCCGTGGGGGCACAGCTTCTCTGCACATTGCTCTTCACTAGGTCAGTCCTGGAGCCACAGGGTGTTTTTGCAGGTCTTCCTACCCCTAGGAAGGGCGGGAGGTTGTAAGCTCCCCTCCTCCTCCTTGTCCTTGTCGTCCTCCTCCTCCACCGAGGGAGGAGAGCAGCCGGTGAGCCGGGCTCTAGCGCGGCAGCATCCCGGGGTCTGCGGGGCTGTGGAGCCGGGCTGGGGAACTGCCAGTTACCTTATATTTTCCAGTACACTAATTTCTCTTGTCATCTTGCCAGTGACAAACAGAGAGAGTTAAACAGAGCAATCCATTAAAGAAGCAGCCTGACAGACCGATTGTTAAGGGTTTCAGCGATCCCCATTTACACCGGCTTGAAAAAAAATTTTGCCTCGAGCAGCTCCAATTACAGAATTATCGGACCACACTCTGGTCCCTTTGTACACTTCGCATCTCTGTCATCGTTCCAGGCCTCTCTCTATTTAGTTGCTTGGAAATGGTGAGCAAAATGGAAGGAGACTTGTAACAAGTTCAGAGAAATTAGAGGGGGGAAAAAGAAGAGAGAGAAAAGCTCTTTCCCTGATTCTGATGTCCTAAACAGGACACTTTTAAAATGTAACACTGCATAGGAATTTAAAATATTTTTCACTTCCTCTGTTCATTGCTTTAATGCACTGGAACTACTTGCTTAGATTTTTTTCCTCCCCCCAAGGAATGTACAATAACCACTCTGTAAATTCCTCAGGTCTAATTTTAAGAGGTACTGTAGAACTTTATTCATGGAGGAAAGAAATAATCTCAATACCTTCCTGCAGTAACTCTTTAATAAACATGGCAGTGTATATTTTGGTCCCAGCAGTGATGCAAGCAGCAGGAAGAGGAAATCAACAGCACCTCTAGGAAAAGCGAGATCTCAGCCCTGCTCTGCTGACATCCCACTTGGTGACCTTCAGGCTGGATTGCCAGCATGGGTTTGAAGGTGGCAGCATTCCCGGTAAGAGGAATTCTGAAAAGCTCAGAGGACTTTTCACTTCCACAAAAGCAAAGCTTGAACTCTTTAGATTTGTTATTATTATGGAAAAAAAACAACTCCCGAGGACAATAGTTTCTCTACCCTAGGATGCAAACCTGAAGTGTTTCCTAACCCTTCACCTTTGGCTGAGAGAACCATGGCCCCCATGATGCAGCAGCTAAGTGACACAGACATTATGCCCCCAACCCAGCGTGGCATCACCTATTTATCTTCCAGCAAAATCTCCCATCCCTGGCCTCCCAAACAATTTTACCATCCCTCTGCCAGTATTATCCTGGTAGCAATACCCTCATATGTCCATAACACATAAGAATCTCTCTCCTTTCCTTGCAGTGGAGATCATCTGGTTTTCCAGGGAGGGAAAGTGAGCAAAGGCACCCCTGGGCAATGCTGGAGGAGGTTGGGGTCAAACTTCAGTCCTAATGCACCAGGGAATGCTGGCTTCCCTCTGGCCCAAAACAGAAGGAAGTTTCTCATGGCTGAGTCTCTAGTCCTGCCATGCAACTTCTTTGCCCCCATCCCTTTCTCTTTGATGGATTTGATGGAACTGATCAATCAATTTCTCCGTGTCCAGGGAACCTCACTGCAGCACATCCATACTTGGAGCTCTGCCCAGCTGCAGGAATGGAGACTTCCCACCCTAGATTTTGGGTGGAGATCGAAAGCAGGAGAAAAATCCCCAAAACAACCCAGGGAGCTCTCGGGATATTGAAAAGTCCTCTCATTTCTTATTAATCACTTAGGCCAAGAACTCAAGTGTCGGCAGTGTGTTGGCTGGGGTTGTTTTCCTTGCAGTTATCCACATGCAATTCATGCCTTGGAAAATGACCCATTTACCATCATGCATTGTTGCTTAGCTACACGCGCTTTCCCTCTAAGTTTTCCCAAATGGAAACATGGCTCTATTTGCTTTGGAGATCATTTTCCCTAGCTTTCTCTGCTTTACAGTAAATAAGCATAAGAAGAAGAGCCTCTGAATGCTGAGTAGAGAAATAAAACAAAGAGGGTGGTGTAGGGTGAGCATTTAAAATCCAGCATGTGAATGCAATGCCTTCCTTGTCCATCCAAGGTGATGGGCAGGGAGGGTTTGAGCAAAGGCAACTTGCAGGTCAGATTCATTAAGACAATTTTTTGTCTGTCCTTTGCATAAAGGTTCTTTCCCTGCTGAAGATTTCCAAACTCTTTGGTTGAATAATTCCCAAGAGAAGAGTATTATTTCCCTGGAGGACAGGAGGGACTTAGGGGCACCAAGAACCAAGAACTCACTCTGTGTCTCTGCTGCCATGCCTGCCTTGTGAAATCCTAGGTATCCTCTAGAAACGTGCAGGAAAACATCTCCCTTATACCTGCAAACCAACACACTACTTTATGCCACTAGACAAGACTCTATCCATCAAACTCCAAAATTTCTCACCTTCACTAAGTTCTGACTACACTGTCATGGAGCGTGGTGGGCAGATCAGCCACTGCAGCATGAAGTTCAGCTTCCCAGCACACCAGGTAAATATCTGGGCCAATTGCTGGAATCTTAAGCCTGCCAGTGCCTCAAAACATGCAAAAAACCCAGAGTTTTTGAAAAGCACGAGCTTTGCAGCCCATGCACAGGGGGACTGTGCAGCACATGTTCAGCTGTGTTCTGGGATCACTAGTCTTGCTCAGCATATGCCTTAGGGCTGAGTTGTGCCTGCACGGTGCTTGTGTCCAGGATTTCCAGATGTCCAGCAGTTCATCTGTTCCTCAAGGATCAGACAAAACTTGCAACATCTTCAGATTTTACTGAGGACAAAGCTTTTGGGTAAAAAGGCAGCCAAGCGTCTCTCACAACGCATAGGTTAGTAGAGAACTCAATGGAAAAACCTTTTGTTTCCTGGTGCCGTGAATGTGCTGGACATGAGCTCTTTGTGGAGAGCAGACACAGCCGCCAGCTGCCGGAGCTCCCCGGAGTGGGACGCTCTGAAGGGTGAGCTCTGCCCTGCCTTCTGCTGACAAAGCATAAAATGCGTATTGTCTCCGAACAGAAAAAGGGGAGAAACAAAGTAAATCGTGCGATGCTGATTACCAGGCCAAAACACTGAACTAAGGTTTAATACCACAGTTCCCAGGGTGGCAGAAAGTGAAGAGGGATATTGTACCTATGCAAATCCCGGCCGGTGGGCTGACACGTCCCAAACACTGCGCTCTGTGAGAGCTGCCAGCACCTGAAGAAGCGCCTTTACTCGCTCCCCAGTCGCTGGGAAGTTCTTATCTTGCTTTGACCAAGCGTACACAATAGGGCTTTGTTTTGGGTGATACCTCCCAGGTGAACGGCCTCTTAGAAGTGCTTTGAGGAATTAAATGAGTGAAAACAGTAGCAGAGGGAGAGGGAGGGGAAGAAGAGAAAAAATTGCTGCTGCGCTATGGGAGGCGAAGTCGGTGGATACTAAACCCACTAAATAAGGAGCTGGGACCTTAGACTGAAAGAAGCAAATGTGTTACCCTGCTCCCTGCCACCATACGCACCTCATGATCATGTCTCAGTCCCAAAGTGGGAATCCACTGTCCCCTCTGTCCCTGTGGCAAGGATGGGGATGCTGTTGCTTGCAGATGCTGCCCAGGTCTGTGGTGCTCCAGCCCCCAGCTCCCCACACGCCAAGCTCAGGCACCTCATCCTCATGTTATGGCCTCCTGGCCCCATCTCTCTGCAATGGGTGTGTTTCAGCACACGCATTTTGGGGAGCCCAGCAGGTGATGGTATCAGACAATGTGTCCTCTCCTTCCCTTTGCCATTGCATTTCTGCAGCTGAGGCCAAATCCTGCTTCTTTCAATCCCCTCTGGCCTCTTTGGTTGATGGGAGATGCCAGATCTTTCTTGCCCTGGGCAAAGGAACATTCTGGCTCAGTGCAGGCTGGGCACCTGCCTTAGGTCCTGGAGCTGAATCAGGCCAAGGGCAGTTTTCACGAATGGAAATCCCCCTGGTTTTATTGTCTTTGAAGCCTGGAAACACCTGCCTGTTGCTCAGGGAAACAAGGCAGGCAGGATAAGGGTCTGGCAGCACCTTCTCTTTGTTCTGTGTCCTTTCTGGGCACCCTTTGGAGCCCAACCCTGTCAGCACCCTGTGCCCTCCATGGTTGGTTAGGAGTTGTCCGTGTGAAAATCAAACATCAAAGGGCTCTTCCAGCAAGGGCTATTTCCACATCAAATGCTTACCTCCAGTCCCAAGCCATTGGGGAGAGAGCTCTTCATAAAAGGAGAGGGAAGATTAATATTATTTTTCAAAAGTATAATGGGAAGTTTCCACTCCCCAAGCACTTCAGAGTTGGTTTTTGCACAAAGCCAGAATAATTTCAACCCCAAAGGAGAAAGAAAAATACATAAGAGGAGGTTAAAAATGCCTGGAAAAAATAGTTGGTCTGAATAGAAATGTTCAGGTCACTGTCACTTTAGGGGCTGGAAGAGGCTGCTGCCGGGCAAGCCTGACTTTCCACAGGAATGCATGTCCTCCGTCCTCACTCAGAGCAGCAGGCTTGTTCTGGATGCCTGCTTGAGCACAGGGAAGCGGGGAGAGCCAAGGACAGGCTGTCAGAACTGCAAACTGGTGAGAAGAGGAAGGGGAGAGAACAAGGGGTAGAGAAGATGCTGGAAGCATATTCTGTTGCTTCTGTTGGGCAAGTGGAACAGGAAAAGCCTGCTGTGAAGTACAGCCCTCCCTGAGACTCTCCGAGAGAAAGGCGGCATGAATCCGGCCGAGCGACGGGCTGGCAGCGTGCCTGGAGCGTGGCAGAGCTCTGCCTTGGAAAGGCACCTGCAGCCTCAGCATCTTCCTCTTACAAACATGCCACAGCATCACGGGGGAACCACGGTCCTGCAGCCTGACAGCCAGTTTCTGCTCTGTGAGCATGAGCCATTGGGCCAGACGGGTGTATGAACAATTACTTGATCATTTCCACTGCGGGAACCAACTTGACAAATACCTCCTATTCACAAGCTTGCAGTCTGCTTCTGAAAAACCAGACCAGGAGCAAGCTTCCACCCTGGAAAATCCCTTGCCTGCGTCTGCTGTGCATCCTTTCCCGTGCTGGGAAAGGTTGGGCCAAATGCAGAAGGCACCATAGAGCTGGCAAAGCTGCTCTGGGGCAATGTCCCCAGGCTGGTGGGTCAGAGGTGGCAGAGCTTAGCTCTTGGGAGGTGGTCTGTCCTCGAGTGACAGTGCTTCGCTCATTTTCTGCTTCTTGGTCATTCAATAGAATGAAATTTTGCTAGTGTATACCTCACCTTCCTCTGGACTAGGGGTACAGATGTGAAGCCAAGTGTGGGACAGTGCTTGTAGCCCCAAGTCTCACAGTCTCGGGTAACATGCACCCCTCAGTGATTTTCACTAAAAGATGGCTAGGGAGAAAATATTTGTAGATAAGGAAATGCAACATATAACCCTGAGGGCTCTGTTGGCTAAGCCAGATCTTGCCTTTTCCCAGTGCTTGAAGTTACCCATCTGTGAAGAGGGCTGGAGCAGCCATCTTCACCCCATAAATTCCACTTAAGCCCTAAAGAAAATGCTTCAGTGGTGCTTCAGGTTCATCTGCTGGCCACCACAAGGACAAAGGCTTCACACTGTCCTAAGTGAGCAGAAAAATCCCCCAGTCTCTTGGCTGGAACTGATGGCCAGAGGGCAGTGATAGGAGAAAACAGCAGTGAGACTGTGGCTGGGCAGCAGTTTGTGGGATTATGCCGGCATCACGGTGTGCCCCAGAATCCTTCCTGAGCACCTGGAGCAAAAGCAGGGGGGCGACGGCAGATGCTTCTCCCCTCCCCTCCCCAGACTCTGCCTCTTACCAGGAAGGTGGGGGAGCCCTGGGCCAGCGGCTCCGTGCTGGTGCCAGGACGGGACACGGCGGGTCAGTGCTGGGAATGCCGAGGGGGGCACTGGAAACAGGAGACGCCTGAGGGGCAGACGAGTGCCAGTAGGACACGGCCGGGTTTGCTGCCCGCGGGACTGCGAGCGCCCTGCCCAAAACAACTCGCTCGCATTTACTGTAAGCGGCAGCCAGGCCGTCCATGGCTTGTGGGGAACATACCAGCCCTGCCTGCAGAAAGGGCTGCGGAAGCCAAGCTGGCCCCTTGCCCAGAGGCTGGAGGAGGGGAGCGGGGGGGCCCCGGCACGGCACCCTCGGCCTCGCTCCCCCTGCCCCTGCTGCAGGCCCCAGGGGCTCGCTCGGGAACGCACCAGGCGGATTTTCTCTTGCCAGGTGCTTTCTGCACCCAGCGCAAGGACGGGGTGACGCTGTGGATAGAGCCCCCCGTGTAATTCCACTGCCACGGAGGAAAGGATTCCGGGCTGTGGCAGAAGCCCCTTATAAGCGGCGCCGCAGAGGGACTCAGGGCCCGGGCTGGGTGCCGCCTGGGGCGCTCCGAGCCGGGAAAGCCCCCGGCTGCGCCCGGCTTCCGGCCTTTGTGAGGGAGCCGGTGGCGGGGCGGTGGCAGTGGGACGGCTGCCATCGTGTCACGCTGGCCCGGGCCGCCGCGGAGCCCTGCCGTGTCCCGGCAGCCCGAGAGGTGCTGCCGGATGGCGGGACACCGTGCAAGGTCTGGCTGAGGGGACACGCCGTCCCCTCCCACGCAGCTGTGCTGGGAGGGAAATTTCCGATACTGCCGACTTCCCAGAAGTCAGGGGAGGTTTCATCCCTGGCTCTGCTGCCTCAGCTCACGCTCTTTCCCAGCTCAGCCTGTGACCCCGGCATGTGAGGCTCAGTGCCAGCGGTGTGGGGCGAGGCCGAGGGTCAGCCGCAGAGCTCCAGCCCTTTCTCCTGGCCGCTCTCCCAGTCACTCCATCTTTGCTAGTGGGTCTCCCACAGCGCCAGTGCTGCCCGATGCCAGCCGGCTCGGGGACATGCGCCATGTCCCTGTCTCCTTGCCCCAAAGCCTCTCTCCAAAATCCCCTATTGAGGTACTGTGGCCCCCGGCAGTGTTGTGTGCTGCAGGGCCGAGGGCCGGGAGTTCTGTCTCTCCCCTTCCTGGCACGGATGCAAAGTGCCCATGAAGGGAGGGATTCTGCTGGCATGAGCCACAGAGCCGGTGCCCACCAGTGGGCACAGGTGTCCTGGGCTCTGAGGATCGATGGGTCTGGCCCTGTACAGGCCGTGGACAATGTGGATGCTCCAGGATGGGATGGAGAAGTCAGGGGACACCAGCCATGTGTCAGGGCACACTGGGTGTCAGGAGCATGACCATATCCTACAGCAGCCATCCCAACCTTCCCCAGCCACCCAGCATTGGCTACAGGTGTTTTCTGTTCTTACAAGAAATCCAGCCAAAACCAAGGGACTGTTCCAACCAGGTGGCTCCTCCAGAGCTTTCACCTCTGCTCTGTGTTTAAGCAGTGGTGATTTTTGCTCAAGAATGTCTAAATCTTTGCTCTGCGTAGGCTCTGCTTTTGAGCTCCAAGGACTGAAGGGCTCCTGGCACCTTCCCATCCCCTGCCTGTCCTGACTGCAGGGCCTGTTGCCAGAAAAAAAACTGAGCCTAGGACTTAAATGTCCGGCCCAAACCTGATGTGCCTGAGAAGGAGGAGTGCTGACCCTGACCCTCGCAGCCCTCCAGCACCAGTTCAGGCTTAACTCTCTCCTCTGCAGGAAGATTTGAAGCCTTCCAGTTAATTCCGGGAAGGAGTTAGCAAGTCTTTGTGGCAGGCGGATTAGAGGCAGAGGTAAATACTCCTGCTAAGTGTAATCTGGCTGGTTAAAAGCTCAGCTCAGCCTCTATCCCAGCATTGTCCTTGCTTCTTATAAATACAAGAGACAGTTCTGCAAACACAGACTTTTCCTATTGCCACGCAAGGGAGTGGTGAGAACCTGTTGTTCTACACCTCTCCCCAGGATATCATTAGGATTTATTACCAATCCCCAGTGCCCTCCTTTCTCTGGGATGAGTTGGACACTGGCAGCCTCTGATCCTGCGGGTGCAGCAGGAGGGGGATTACAGCTCTTGGGGCCACAGGTCAGGGCAGGTAAAGGCAGCAGAAGCTCCTGACGTTGTGGAAATGGGACTGGGGGCAGAGCCAGAACCCTCTTTCACCCCACAAGCCAGGGGTTCCTCCGATCCCATGCCCCAAGGAGCCCTCTGGATGGGATAGGACAGGAGTTGCAAGGGGACAGGGACAGGGAGGCTAAGAGTTCTGCTCACTGTGGAGTATACAGCAACTCAAAACAGAAATAAAAAATGATCATAACTATGTGAAAATAGTTTACAGTTGCTTGGTTCTCTCTGAAAACTTCTGGAGCTGTTGGCCCTAGGGGGGCATGAGAGGATGGAAGGAGCCACTGGCCATGTGGCAGGAGCATCTGTATCCCTACTGTCCCCTGCAGCTGACAGGACTCCCCAGGCAGTACTAGCCAGGACCTTGTGTGCCAACCCCAGGAGTTTGTGGGTGCCCTGGACAGAGTCGCTTGCTCCCACAAAAGGAGGGTGCACAGATGACCTCTGCCAGGGGATTATGGCTGAAGTGGGGAGCTTTCACGGGAAGTATGAGCAGGCAGGGATCAGGGTCTTACCAGGATTAAGATATTTTTCCATGCATTTGGACTAGTTGTGACGAACCCAGACCCAAAGCATGGCACCTGGGGGACAGGGGACAAGAGGAGGGAGAAGCCCATGGCCACCCCAGGGCTTGCAGGCAACAGGGAGAAGCTGGTCACAGAGGCTTGGAAGCCCCCAAAGCCCCTAGTCCCAAATTTGCAGAGGTGAACAGGTGCTGCACAACCCCGGTGAGGTGCCTGCTGATGGAGGAGAGCTTTGGGGGCTCGGGGGGAACAGCAACAAGTCCCAGGGAGACAGCAGAGCCCTGTGCCCTCTCTGGGGCCAGGGAAGAGGGGTCCATCGTGGGAGACGTGAGAGCTGGGTGGCTCCAGGAGCTTGGTAACCTTAATCCTCCCTTGGATTAATGCTTAGGGGAGCTGGGGACAGTGTTTAAACTGCCAGAGTGAGCCCTCGTGTTGAGTGCAGCCCTGTAGTGGGGTCAGAGGGGGACAGAGGGCACAGGGTGAGGACAAGAAGAAGTGCAGGCAGTCCTGTCGCCTAGCCTGACATGCAGCCTCACATTTTGGGCATGTTGTGGGCCCTGCCCTCCCTGGAAGCAAAGGGATGGGCAGTGTGAGGACCAGCTCTGTGACAGGGTCACTTCTGGCTATGCTGTTGCTCTGTCTCCACAGGGCCATGGCAGGCTGAACCCCTTGAGCCTGGCCAAGGTGGAAACCATTTGCCCTTGGAAGGATACTCTTCTGGGGAAATATCTGCCTGTAATGAAGTCTCGGGGATGAAATCCCTCTCTCAGGATAAATTGGCTTCCCTAGGGCTCAGCTTTCAGCCTGCCTCAGAGGAGCAGTGTGCAGATGCTCAGGGATGCTCAGACAGCCCATGTTCCTACCCACACAGACCCCAGACTGAGCCCAGACCCCAGCACAGGACCCTCTAGCTTGTGGCATTAGGGGCCACCCTCCTCTGTAGCCACTGGCTGTGCTGGGGGGCTGGCAAGGCTGTGCAGAGGCAGACCCAGCTCTTCCCCTGAAGCACCTGGTCCCAGCCTACCAGGACCCCACACCAGGTCCCTGTCCTCGGCCCCAGCTGAGCAGGAAATGCCACATGGACACCCTTAGAGGAGATTCCCACCCCCTGGTAGTGAGGGTACAGCTCTCTCCTGAGCATCCCCTGGTCCCAGCTCTTTAGCAGGCCCCTGGCTTCAGCATGAAGGTGCCCCTGGACCCCAAACACCTCCTCCACCACTCCAAAGGCTTGGCCCCTCATGGGAATCCCCTGTCCTGTGCTTCATCATGGGTACACCATGGCTCTATGCTACCCAAACCTGCTGCCAGTCCCAGGGAGCAGTCCTTGGATTGTCACCCATCCTGATGTGGCCAATGTCACCTTGGGTGCCTCCCTGGTGGGATGGGAGTGGCCTTGCAGGGGCTGCAGATGCTATGTGCCTGTCCCCTGGGGCAGTGAGACAGGATGGGATGTGCTGTCCTAAGTGGCATCTTAACTAGATCTGATCCAGTCTTGCAAAGCCACAGCGCCTTCAATTCCCTTAGCACTCCAAATCTGCTACTGTGCATCTAAGCGGATTATTTTAAATACCCCATGATGGACTGCTCCTTTGTAATATAAACCAGCCTCATGTGTCCCATTCCCCTCCTATTTGCTGTAATTTAGCTGCAGCTGTGACAGCTAGAAGTCTCTCCAGCTCCCCTTGCTCCCTAGGAAACATCCTTTGTACCAGCCCCTTCCCCACATCCTCTCTCCTCTGTGCTGCTGGATCCTGGGGATGCTCCCCCTCCACACAGCCTTTAAGCTTTTGGGGTGAGTGATGGCTGTGGGATGTGCTGCCCCAGAGCTCCTTCATCTCTACCCAGAGCTGAGCCCTGCACCAGCATCACCCCCACCTGCACCTTGGGGCCAGGTTGTGCCTCAGCTGCTTTTACCCAGAGAGGGGCCATGCAGGAGCCCTTTTGGATGTGTTTTTCCAGTTTTCAGTTTTTTACTCGAGCTGACTGGCTCTGACACCTCAGTCCTGCCATGAAGTCAGCCAAGAGAGAATATCCTGCCTCCCATTCCCAGTGGAGGGGGGGTTTGGGGAGCACAGGGACTCTCCTGGAGCCCACCCAGCCCCACTCTCAGCAGCGGCAAAGAAGCTGCCACTTTTCCAAGCACTTCCCTTTGGGGCTTGTCTGATTAATGAGGGCTTGTTATTTCCAAACTGTTTGAAATCGTGTTTATTTTATCTGCTGCTGGATTCCTCTGACTCAGGGCTCATCGTTAACTGCCAAAGATGAGTGACAGATCCTGCTAATTACAGCTAATGATGGCCTTAAAGGATCTCTGCGCACACACGTGTGTTTGTGTGCACACATGCCAAGGGCCATTTATAATTTAAAGTGGGGAGAGTCGTTAGCATAAACCATGCCCAGATTAATTGCAGAGAGCAGCCTCTCCAGGGAGGATGCTCACCAAGAGGTTGTGGTTTCCAGCACTGGATGCTGAGGACAGCACAGGCTCCCTGGGCAGTGGCAGCATGGTCCTTGAGCTGAGTGTGAGCCTCGGAGACACCAAATGAAATCCACCACACCGGGAGTGTTTGGCACAGAGCAGTTGGGAGGGACCAGAGGACACCAATAAGTGGCATGGACATGAGTGGCTCGGAGCCATGCAGGGACAATGGGAGCTGGTGTCCAACCCCTGGAGGAGCTCTTGGGGTGTTTTCCAACTGTGAGGAAGACCATGCCCAAGAGACCCAGTTCTGCCCCAGTTTCTGTAGGAACAGGCAATTGGAGGAATGTGAGACATTTTTTATGGCTTTACTGAGGATAAAGCTGCAGGAGCACCAACTCCTTACTAGACACCAGAAACCTCACCCAGGGGCCCGGGGTTAGCAGTGCCCACTGCCCTGGAACAGCTCTCCCCTCTTCAGTCCCTGAGTAATCCAGCCCTGATGTGATGACTTTGCTTTTATGTTTTTCCCCAGGAAGAGGGAAGGTGGAGGCAATGAGGGTTTCTCCACCCCTGGAGAGTATGGAACAAGAAGCAGCAGTTGCAGGATCTCATGGCCACCACCCTGCAGAGTGGGCACATGGCAATGGGCAGGCTGTCTGGGGGCTTCCACAGCCTTCCACAGCCTTCCACAGAGAGGTTTGTTCCAAGCCCTTTCTTGAACCAGCTTTCACCCAGCCCTGTGAAGAGGGTGCATAGGGACAGACCCATGTGTCCCCTGACTCCATCTCCTCCTCATCCTTCCCCTCCTTGGGGGTCCTAGTGATGCCATTGCCTCTCTCTCTATCCTGCCATCTCATGGAATAGGTGTCCAGAAGGAAACCTAAAGCTATTCCAGTTGGCATAAATGCTCAACAGAGCAGAACAACTGTTCCCCAATCCTTATTTTTCTGCAAACCAAATCCACCTTTCTTGGAAAAAAAGTAATTCAAGCTCCTCGGTCTTCCTTGGAGCTGGTAGGCAGCGAGAGTGAAGTGCCAGCATTGGCCCCCTGGGGAGGGGAAGTGCCATCTTGCAAAGTGCTTCTATATTGGTCTCTGCCATGAGCAGGTCTAAATTGGAAGTGATGGCAGCAGCAAGCACCGGGATGCTGAGATGGACTCTGGGGCCTGCACAAAGTGATTTCAGGAGCTGGCTGTGCTTGGCCCAGGGGATGCCTGCCAGCACAGGGCACTGCAGTTATAATCCCACTAAAAGCTAGGTGGAAATGTCTTGGGCAAAGGCTTTTGTCTTTCTTGCTGAAAAGACCAGATTCCCATCAAGACTGATGGCTTGTGAATTTGTCTAGGATCTTTTGAATTGTTCTGGTCTCCAAAACACTCAGGTTTCCCTTTCTGAAACACTCTCAATGTTCAGTTTAAGGGTCTTGCAGAAACAGCTGTCAGCAGCTGCAGAGCAGAGCTTCCTTCAGACATGTGCAGCCACTCAGTGGTTGTGACTGTTCCTGAAACTGCCCAGGGAGGCTGTTTGGTCAGGGCAAGCTCTTGCTTGTGCTTTTTGCATTACCAAACTCCTGTCACTGTCCTCCAATCCCTATTCACACAGGAGTCCTGGAGGATTTTGCTCTCCTGATGCCATTCTCCCCCCAGCATGGTTTCTTTTGCCATGGTTCCCCACTGGCGTTTTACAAAGCCTTCTCCAGGCCACCTTAGTTTTAAACTCCATTGTAGCAGAGCCAGGAGGTTACAGTAAAGAAGCTCTGGAGGAGCCACAGGCTGGGAACACAGGAAGGACTGTTGTAGAAGCAAGAGCAGAGCCAGCCATGCTGGGCACCCACTTTACCACGCTCAGCACCATTTTGCCACAGACACGGAGCTCTGGTGGCACTGGTGACTTTGGGGACATCAGTCTGCAGAGTTCATGTCTATGGTACATGAGTAGCTTTGAGGTCCCAGGGCAACTTTGTGGAGTGTGCAGAGCTGAGCAGTCACTCCCAAGCCCAGGTGATATTTTTCTCTCTATGCTGTGGCTGAGGAGGGTCATAGCTGTTTGAGTTGTGGGGCACATGGCAGGGCAGGCCACCACGAGGCACCACGCCACAAGCTGCTTGCTCAGCAGCATGTTGAACCCTGCCCAAATAGCCTCTGTGATCACCATCGGGACACCACAGCCCAATTGCAAAGAAAACAGGGAAGCAGCTGAAAAAATAAAGTGTTGCCATGGCACTGTGAGCGCCAGGTCGGAAACTTGGGATGGTGCCGAAGCACAGCCTAGGATGCTCCTCCTGCCCCAGGGTACGAAGAGCCAACACAGAATGGAGAAAGAAGTGCCAGAAGCCAGAGGGAAGACACCCTCTGATGGCACCAGGGATGGGCAGTCAGGGCTTGTGGGTCCTCCAGGTACTTGGGAAGAGCCGGGGATGCGGCAGCCACATCTGTGTGGTGCAAGGTGAAATGATCTGGCCCTCGCTCCCCGTCTCCTGAGCATGACACAGTGCCAGCCTGCTCAGTGAGGTGCCAGCCTCTGTGGGTACCCCAGCCCCTTCACCACCTGCAACCCTCCCCAAATCCCAGAATTATCCAAAAGATGGAGAAATCTACTTAACCAAAGAACAGCCACACATTCCCAGAATGGTCCGCTGGGTCAGTAACATTTTTGAGCTGAAAGATGAGTAGAGATGAACTGGGCAGATACAGCTTTGCTGGGAGGACTGGAAGGTGATGCAGCCTCAAAATCGGGATCAGAGGCAATGCCAGTGCCTGCCTCAACCCTGCTCGTACTACTGCCAGACTGAGACTGCCAAACTCCTTGCACCTCTGCTCCGTTCCTCTGATTATCTCCAGCATCAGCTGGCCTAGGGCAGAACAGGTCATGGCCCAGCTCCTGGCCCTGGCCCTGCAGGCATGGGCAGGGTGTGGGTGGAGGCAGCGGTCCCTGCCCTATCTGCCAGCCTCTGGGATTAGCTGTGCACATCGGGAGCAGCTCTAGCAGTGCCTGGGTAAGAACAGATAGACACAGATAAGGCAACCTGAATCCTGGGGAAGGCAAGCCAGCTTCATTAATCCCCGTGCATCCAGGCACTGACGAAGATGCTATCATCCCCCTTCCCTCCCCAGCAGCTTATGTGTGGCTGTCACTCCTGCCTCACACAAGGACAAAACCTTATGCTTGCATGGGTGGCCCCTCTCTCCCAGAGCTGCTCAGTGGCTCCCATGGGGACACTGCTGGTACAGGGGGACAGCCAGTGCAGGGATGTACAACCCGCACAGGGACAGAGCAGGTACAGGTGGGACACCACAGCCAGTACAGAGAGCTATGGATGGGGCAGGGATGTGCAGCCAGGACGGAGACTGCCAAGAGTATGAGGAACACAGCCAGGATGGGGACCCAGCTGGCATGGGGACACGTGCAGGGGACTCTGTAGAGCCCTGGGACATAGTGATGCTGCAGGACAAAGGATGACTCCCAGTATCAGCTACTCCTGTGATGGCTTGGGGTTATCCCAACATCCTTCCTCAGGCTCCTGCTCTCCAGCTGCAGTGAGCAGGAGGGCTCAGCACTGTGCAGGCACATGGAGGGAGGGAAGCCCTGCTGTGTCCCCGTTGTTGTCACATTGCAGGCTGCACGGGGTCGGGTACAGCACGACACTCCCCATCTCGTTAGCACTGGCATGAAAGTGCCGCCACTGAGGCAGCTGGGCCTGGCCATGATCTCCACTTCCAGGTAAACAGATGAAACAAGCAGCTCAAATTCCCTCCCCCCCCGGCATTCCCGGCCACACAGACCCACCATTCAACCCCGCTGCCCTGCACAAACCTCCAGTGTTNGCAGTTGACACCTGGCCAGGCTGGAGCGGGGCCAGTGGGCACAGAAAGAGACGCTGTGTTTTGGCCAGATCCTGCCGTGCTGGGGCAGGGGCAGAAAGGACCCCTTGTGTACATGGGACCCAGGGATGTCCCCATGGCTTGGCTGCAAACAGGGTCCCATTAGGCTGTGGCAGTGGGCACCAGTGGCTCCTTGGAGTGGGAGTCCAAAGGGGTGAGGAAGTCAGAGGCAGGAATGCCCTGCTGCCATCCAAAAGATTTGCAAAAGGTCACAAAAGCAGTGGGGACTATTGTTCAGGGGCACATGCAAGTGGTGTCAGAGGCAGGAGCAGGAGGCAGCTTTCCCTGTGCATCGCCTTGCCATTTACTAGGATGAGAGAAGACTGCCAGCTCTTGCCCCTTGGGCTCTTCTCCTCTAACCTCCCAACCCTCTCCCCAGATTTTCCTTGGCTGAGAGTCCATCCTGCAGCACATCCTGGGATGCAATGGCCATGGATGGGGCTCAGAGGGATGCCCATCCCTCCAGGGAGCCTGACACCAAGATGAGAAAATCCATGCCTCAGCCATGACAGCCATTGTGGGGCCAGGCTGAAAAGGAGAGAGGAAAGCAGGAGGCAGAGACTTGATGCTCCAGCATCCAGCTGTTCCTTCTGCTGCCTCCATCATCCAAAAACAGCCATCAGTGCTGTTGCTGGGGACATTGTCCCCTCCTCCATGCCTGGCACCTTCCTCCCTTGCTGTCCCTGAGAAGGTGGTTTTCCTCCCCAAGGAGTGCAGGGAAAGCATTTTCTACCACGGCAGATGAAAATGGATTCCAATCCAATTTTACCCTAGTACCACTTCAGTGATTTTGATGGAGCTGCTCTGGATGGGTGCCGGTTGGAGCCAGAGGACAGCTGTCGTGGCTCCATAGACCAGGGGTTTCTTATCTGTGTCACCTTTGATTACTGTAATTGAAATCCTGCTCTGATCTGAGCCATGCCCGAATGTTTCTGCTGCCTGCGCGGCTCTCGGCTCGAGCAGCAAAATGACGTTAATAGATTTTAAAGCCAGGCAAGGCCTGTAAGAGCATTTCTGCCTGACCTCCCGGATAGCAGCCGACAGCCACCGCTTACCCCAGTCCCGCGCTCCGCTGCTGGCACAGCCCTGTCATCCCCCTGTGACTCATTTTCCCTCCTGGAAGCACAAATCCTGCCTTTCCCCAGAGCTGCTCGTGTGTCTGTGTTGGGTAGCCTGCCTCCTCCTGCCCCTTTGCAACACAGCCGGCATGCTCTCGAGGGAGGCAGGGTCCAGGGGTGCTGGTGGGATCATGGTGGGATCAGCTTCCCTAATCCAGCATGAAATTCCCCACGGGAAGCATTGCCCTTTTCTGGCATCTCCTGGCAAAAAGGGCAGCAGGGAGATGTGCTGCCAGGCAGGAGGGATGGAAATGCCACTGCGCAGGAGAGGATGCTCCTGCTTTGGTGCCAAGCTGGACAATCGGCTGTGGCTGGTGGTGTGGCCGGTGCTTTGTCACCCTCCTCATCTTCTTTTGTGAAGCTGCCCATGGTGTTTAGCCAGAGCTGCTGCAGCAGAAAGGGTGACGCCAGCCCAGACAGAATCTGAGGGCAGGAGCCGGGAGGACACGCGCACTGGCACACACATTCCCGCAGTCTGGCTTGGCCAGCAGCCGGCACAGGGAGCGAGCCAGCCCTGACCACTGAGGGACAGCAAAGCTGGTGTCTCCCTCTGTGTTGGTGAGGTTTTGCTCAGCCAGTCTGCCCTCTGGAACACGCAGAGGTGTCCCAGGTTCAAAGCTCCATCCCAAGAGGATGGAATGAAAATCCCAAGGGCCAAACCCTGCCCATGCCAGGCAGTCACCCTGACCCCCCCAGGTTTTTCACGCTGGCAGCTTTCTTTAGTGACCAAACAGCCGAGAGCCGGCCGGCATGTGCTGACACAGCACCAACGACCATCTGACAGAGCCATCCCAAAACTTCAAATGCTGGCCAAAGGGAAAGCAGGCTAGCCAGACAGAAGGGCACCCCAGCACCCCAGCACCGGCACAGAGTCTCTCCCTGGATCCTGGCCGGCTGAGCAGCAGCGTTTCCTCTCACGCTGGCGGGTCATGGGCTGGCGGAACACACAATGCTTGGGGTTATCCAGGCCTTATCAGCTCTGGCCACGCAGTGCAGGCAGGAAAAGGGTTTCAATCCCAGCCGAGCCCGGTTTCCGTCAGGAGCCATTCCCTCTGTCATGGGGGAGGGCTGGACCATGCTGTGCTTTTGACATGGGGACCAGTGAAGCTGGGCTGTGGGGAGTGCAGGACCACAGGGCTCTCGTGCTGCACCCCAAAAGCACTGCCATGCTCTCTCCGTTGTTTTAGGAAAGCTGCCTGTCTCCAAGCAATGCAGCTGTTCCTGCCCCAACCTTTCACAGCAGAGCTGGGGAGTCCCAGCAAAGGGGCTGCCACTGGGGCATGCAGCAGAGGTCTGGGCTGGCTGAGACATCCTTTGCTGGGGGTCACAGCTCCCCATCCCTGGGAGGCATTCCAGAGCTCTGACACGCCAGGAAAATGCCTGCTCAGACCTGTACAGGCAACCTGAGAAATTCCACAGCAAAGGTCACCAATGCCAGCCACAGGGGGGAAACTGAGGCATGAGGAGATAACATCCTTCCCAGGGCTGCCCCTGCCTCTTAAACCTCACTGGAGGAAGAGGATTGTGGCACAGGATCTCTCAGTTCCTCAGTCCAAACCCATAGGATCAGGGAATGCCTGGCCCCTGCTCCCCAAAACCCTGCAGCAGCACACACGGGGTGGAAAGGGGAGCTGGAGGAGGCACTGGAAGAGGCTGGGCTTGCTGCGATCCCCTCCTGTTCCATGATTAATTGAACACAGGCTAAAATTAGCTGCGGAGGCGGCACCCCTGGGGTCTCCCAGCAGCATCCCACTGCCCGCCGGCTGCCTGCAAGTGGGTCAGGCAGCAGCTCCCTCAGAGCTGGGCACCCGGGGTGCTTGAGGGACCCCCATGCTCTGCTGAAAGTGGGAACATCGCTCCTGGCTCTGTGGCACAGCCCTGCACCTCTCACCTCCCCGCTGCCGCCCTTCCCGGAGGCTTTTCCCTCTCCGGATTCACCGGGCAGGGCTGCGTTAGGAGGAGCAGCTGGGAAGGCACAAGGCTGCCTTTTGGGATGGCGGGAGTGTGGATCCCCGTCATGTTCCTCCCCATGCCTTCAGGGATCTGTTATTTTTAGCCACTCTCCCTACCTGATGTTGCTAGCTCGACTCTGGCTCTTCTCCCTCCCCTTCCCCAGTGTTAATTTGTTTTCTCTGTATTATTTGCAGATTCGGGGAGGCAGAACGAGGTGTTTTGGCACAGGGGACCACTCAGCCATGGCTTCTTCATGCTGCTCTCCACGCAGGGTTTTGGTTGGGTTTTCTCCTGGCTATTTTTAACCCACAGCAGCTCCGAGGGGATGAAACACCAAAGGGTAATGCAAATTTGAGGCTCCCTGTGGCCAGTGTGGCAGGCCAGCTGGGAGGATGCTCATGGTTGTGCAGGGGTGCTCCCGTGGAGGCAGGGCAGCACCTGGACACAGCCCCCAGCTGCACCTTCTGTGCTGGATTACATACAATGCCCCCTGCTCCCTCCTGACCCCCTGCACATCCCAGTCTGCAACCTCCCCCGTGCCACATTAGCTGGGGAGAGTGGGAGATCCAGGAGAAAGCAAACAGGGAGAAAGTTAATTAAAAACTTCAAAGCCAGATCCTTCTAATTCGGCTTAACACAGCAGTCCTGCTCAGTGTCAATGCTGTCCCAAAGGTGCCTGCATGGGGCTTGGGCTGGGAGGTGCCCAGAGCGTCACATCACAGGGTGTTCATGTTATTGTCACCTGCTGCCACCACTGCAGCCCTGCTGAGCACTGGGGATGGCAGCTCGGGGCTGGGCATCTGGGCACCAACCTTCCCAGGGAATGGATTTTGAAGCCACTGGAAGGTGATTCCATGGGGAGGCTGTGCCTCAGTTTCCCCATGGCCCAGGGCTGCTAAACCTGCTTGTTGGGAAGGAGTTTTCAAGGCACCACATGGGGTGGTGCTGATCCCCATCTCCTGGCATGGTACCACTGTCCCACGTGAAGCAGGGCAGGGCTGGGGCTCCTGGGGGGCAGCAGGTGGTGTCTGCCTCAGCAGCAAAACTGCGGCCCTCATCCTAGGGTGAGGAGGGGACCCTGGCACCACTAGTCCTGATCCCTCCAGCCACTGCTCTGAAGGATGAAGGGAACATTTTCCTTGCCTGGTTCTCACTCCTTTCTCCAAAAGGATCCAAAAATCCTCTCGTTTTTTCCAGAAAGCTGCGTCACAGGACAGCAAAGATCCTGCCCGAGCGCTCTGCCGCCTTACTCTGCCTCCTGCCCCCGCTTTCGGGTTTTTATGGTGGTGGGTTGAGGGACTTTTTTTTTTCAGAACTTTTGGCTGCGTGGTGAGTAAAGGCATCCTGCTGTCTGAGGGCTAACGGCTTGTTGGAGAGATAATAAAGCAAAGGGGAGTAAATTAAAGTGACTATAAATAGCACCAGGAGAGGAAAAGGAGATGAAGTCATCTTCCTTCAGCTGAGCTGGTATTTGCATCACTCCTTCCCTTTGCCTTCCCCTGCCCCCTCACCCTGCTCGGGAAACAGTCATTCCCAGACACTGGGATCCTGCTGTGAGCTATGTATGCCCCCCTGGGTCCCCATGGGGCTGAGAAATGTCCCCCTGGGGTGTCTGCACAGTGCTGGGGACTTGCTGGACAGCACAGCAAGGTGGCCTGAATGCAATCACTTGGCCCCAGGCTCCATTGCAGCTTCTCCATGAATCTGGCATTGCCTATGCAAACCAGAGCACAGCCCTATGCAAACCAGGGCCTCCAGCATTTACCCCAGCACTGCATCCTAGGAATAGCTTTCAGGAGCCATCACAAACCCATTTTCTCCTTTGCAGCTCATAAAATGGGCAGCTAAAGAGATCTTCCAGGAGCACTGCCTGGAGGAAGGGACACTGCAAACCCAACAACAGCAAGTTCACCCAGAGAAGGCCCTCCAGGAACCAAATTCCATATTTTACATTTTTATTCTGTAAGATTTTAACAACCAAGACTTAATAATTCCCTCATCAGTCCCAAGACACATGGGAGAGGAAGGATCCTGGCCCTGCAAGAGCCTCCCTGGAAGTATCTTCAGATCTCTCCCCAAACCTCTCCCTGCTGAGGAGGCCACTGTCCCTGCAGCCCCAAGCAGCCCCAAACCCCCCAGCTGCCCCCTCACATGAGGTATATTTACATCTGAGTCAGAATGAGGTCACACCACGGTTTCCTTATGTCAGCTACCGACTCCTATTCCTGTGCTATAGCACACACCCGCCGTGTTATTGCAGGGTATTTATAGCTATTTAACATGTATAATTATAAAACCACAACTCCACACACGCACGAAAATAATCCCGGTGCCGGGATGCAGGGGAGTGGGGCCAGGGTGATGGGAGCAGGATCAGGGCATGGACTGCACCGCTAATAATAATTCTTTGCACTTTATATATAGCCCCTTTCATCTGCAGCTCTCAAAATCGCTTTGCAGGCATTTAATTAAGCTTCCCAACATCCTAATGTGATGACAGCCAAGTAATAATATCCTCGCTTTTAGGTACAAAGAGCGGGGAGGTGGCAGGACTCGTCTGTAGTCCCACAGCGAGTCCAGGTGTCCTGTGTCCTGCCCCACACTTGTGGGATGACCACGGGGGAGATTTGGATTTAGAAAGGGAATGAGGACCTCAAGATGGTGCACAACCCCTCTCCTCAGTTTGGGGTGGTGACAGCTGATGACACTACAAAGTCTGGGGACGGCAGCAGTGACCTCTGGGACTGCTGGGCTGCAGCTGCCCATCAGCTGGATCAGCAGGTGGAAGAGACAGATGCATCCTGACAAACTCATGGGTGAGAGCTTGGGGGAGAGCAATAAATGAGATGACAGGTCTGAAAAGGCTGATTTATGAGGAATATTAAGAGTTGTAATCCTGCCTGGCCTGGCCATCCTCCAGGGAGGCAGGGTGGTGACAAGGACCCAGAGACATCACAAACCAACAGGATTCACTGGGGCCAGCGCCAACGTATCTCCAAGCAGGAGGGCTGGAAGCAATTGTGCCTCTCAGGCATCCGGGCAGCTCGGTGTGGGAGAACAGACGTGTCTCAGTGACAGCCTGAAGATGGGATCCCACAAGGATGGGTCTCTGTGGTCCTCAAGGTCTGAGCTTTGTGCTCCCCTGAGCAGCCTCTCTCCTACCCACGTACATCCCTGCTTGGATGGACCAGTTGCCCCTCATCCTTAGGGTGCTGCAGAGGGCACAGGGAGGATGTGCTTCAGTTTTGGACACTGATGGGATCACAAGCTGCCACCCAGCAAGAGGGACATGAGAAGGTGGCCAGCAGAGCAGAAGAGCAAGGAGGTGCTGGAGACAAACACTGGTGATGGCAATGAAAGGGGCAGGACTGCAGCCCTGGGGGTGAGGGTTGTTAATATCTGCAGAAAAAGCCACTCTCCTGGCTGCTGTCCATGCAGGCAAGTGCCTGTCCTCATCCCCACCCTCGGGATGCCCTGTGGGGGAAGGAGCAGTTGATACAGCGTGGTGCTGCACATGTGGGGATTAAATGCAAGTCAAAAATCATAAACCCTGATTGGATCCTGTAGCAAGTACCATCCTGACATTTCATGGTCATGATGCTATTTTTTTCCTCCCAGATTATATCCAGATCCCTGCTCTCTGAAACAAACTGCACACGAGCCCCCCACCAAGAGCTCCCAACTCATACCAAGCTCCCAAGATGGGGGAGCAGAACCTGTTTGCATCACAAACCCAGGGACCAGAGAGCAATGACAGAGACATGAAGCCAGAAAACAGCTGCGAATGTTCTGAGGGGCTGCAAAGAAATGCCCCCAAATCAGTGTCTTTGAGGAGAAAGGAGAGAGGGATGGGGACAAGGAGCCAGCACAGCCTGGGCACTGCCACAGGGACATAAGCACCTTCTCATCACTGCACCAGCCACTGAAACTGCCCCATGACTTGCTGCTATCACTGCTCTTAATGTCACACCTGCTGTCCCCCCTCTGCCACCAGCCAGATGTCTCTTACCAGGAGCTGTTGGCAGCTCTGCCACCTCACTGGCCATGATGAAGGACTCGAGGATCCTTGCACGGAGCTCAGGGCCTGCCTCGGTGCTGAGAGGAGAAGGAGAGGTGTGTGAGGACACCAGCAGTTCCACCTCCCTGGAGACCCCCAACTCCCTGGAACAGCAACCAGCTACCCCAGTGGGTCTGAGGCAGTGCTGTGAACCCCAGTCTCATGTGTGTGTCATGCCTGGTCACTTTGGGAACAGGTGTTCCTGCCTGAGCATCACAGCTGGAATGGCACCTTCCAGATCCAGCCTCCCCCTGCGGAGAGACCTGTGCCTGGGGCTGTCATACAGCAAAGCCAGCTTGGCTGGGACAGCCTGTGCATGGGGCACCCTCCTCTCACTCGCCCTGCCCCGTGTGTGACAGGGGACCTCACCTGGTGGCCGCAGGGCGCAGAAGCAGCTCCCCGAAGAGCTCCCCGAGGAGCCGCGGTGAGAGGCGGCTGCGGTGGCTGCCCTGGCACAGGTGACAGAAGTGGCGGGCGAGCTGGCGCAGGAGCAGTGCCTGTGGCTGTGGCAGGGCTGGGGGGGCCAGCAGGGCTCTGGCTCGCTGGCCACACTCCTCCAGGCCTGGGGTCTCTGCAGCAGAGGGGACACAGGAGAAAAATGGTCAGTTTGGGAGGGCAGGGGCATCACCATGCCTCTCGTGGGAGACCAGCACCTAGCTGCACACACTGTGGCAGTTCTGTACTCCCCACAGAGACTTAAAAAAACCTGGCCTCAACCTCTCCCACCACTATTTCTTTGCAGCCCATCTGTTCCCAGACAAGCCATGGGACTTGTGGTTATTCCAGGGTCTGCAGAGGTGATTTCTTCAGGGTTTTGGCCACTTCTTTCTGGGGTTTGCCTGCCCTGTTTACCCACTCACACCACCCCAGATCAGGTTGTCAGGTGCCTTTAGCACATTCCCCCTGTCAGCACATCCAGGGAAGGAGCTCAGAGGGCTGAGCTGCTCACCTGGGAGGGGCTGCACCTCAAAATCCCTCACTGCTGCTCGAATGGAGAACAGAGAGTCCTGCTCTGGTGCACAGCAAAGCCATAGTAAAGGCAGAACAAAGCAGAGGTGGAAAAATGGGCACCAGCTTGAAAATCGGCTGAATTTAAAGGCTCAGCCCTCCCCTGCAGAAACAGTGAGCTGAGAGGAAAAAGGGTTTTTAGGAAGAAAAAATGATGTGCTCTTGGGCTGCAGGTGGGGCTGCAGTGAGGCTCCTGCAGCCCCCTGCATCATGGTCTCACATCCCATGAAACACAGCAGAGGGAGGGCTGACAGGGGTGCAGCTGCTTCCAGTGATACTCGAATGGCCCATACGAATAAAATCAGGCACTTAATGGCAGCGCACATCACAGAGGTGCTGCCAAAACCACGGTCAGGGTGCCCTGAGCAGCCCACAGCCCACAAGTTCCCACCACATCCCCGGTGCCCTCTGGAAGCTTTGGCTGGTCTTGTGAGCTGTGAGCTCAGCGCCCTGGAACTGCGATGCTGCCCCAGGCACAGGAAACAGCCACTCTCCAGCCATCCTCCATTCCTGCTTTGTCCCAGCCCTTTTATCTGCTGGGGACAGGGAAGTCCCCAGGGCTGGGTTGCTCTCAGCCGGGTTTAAAGCCCAGCTCAGCCGGGGGCTGACTCAGCTCCCCGCGGCTCTTTGCACCAGGACTGAGGCTTGGCCAGTGCCCAGCCTGCTCCCAACATCTATCCTTGGAGCCAGGGTGCACCAGAACTGGAGGGACAGGGGTCTGGGATCCCTTCCAAAGCAAGTCTGCACCCCAGCTGTGTTGGCAATGGGGTGTTGGTGAACCCTTGTATCCAACAAACTGCTCCTGAGGGATGCTTAGCTTTTCTCCAGGCCCTCCCTGCCACAATTCCGGCTTTTTTTGCACCTTTGTGCACTTAGAGGATCCTGCAGGAGAAGGCTCACAGCCAAATCAGAAATCTGGGTATGTTTTCCTCATCCTTTTGAAGGTGGTCATCTTGCTGCTTTCCCAGCTCTCAACCTCAAGCAGGGCAGAGGAGCCTTGCAGGGCAGGCTACAAAAACCCAGCACCGTCTCCTCAAAGACTCATATTTTAATTTTTTCTTTTAAGCCCTAGAGAAATCCTCTTCCCATTGGTTTCTCCACCGTTCTGTCCCCTCCTCCTCCTGCCCCTGTTGTGCCAGGAGCAGAGCCCGCTGCAGCACAGGCTGCAGGGAAAGGCGCTTCCCTTTGAAGTTGCTTAACGAGGCAACCCAGCTAATTGCTTCCTAATTGCGTTTTTATCCTTGGAAGGGAGGCAGCCTTTGATTTCTCCTCTGACGGGTGAGGGGAAGGCAGCTTCTCTGTGCCACCAGCCCCAGGGGTATTTCTTCTGGCTCTGTGTCTCAGTGCAGGGCTAGGAGGATGGGGGGTGAGTTATCCCTCACCACCTCCGTGCGTCCCTTCTGCTGCACTGGAGGCCACAAAGAGCCCGTGCCTTTTCCCATCAGGACACGGTAGGAAAAGGCCATGCTGGTCTGGCCACGGGTGATCTTTTAGTGCCTCTTAAGGCAGCCAAAACAGTGATCTGCCCAAGCACTAATCTGGCTTAGGATGGGAGGTGATGCTCAGGGATGGAGGGTACTGCAGCAACTGGCAGCTAGGTGAGAACTGCTGTGGAAGGGGAAGAAATTCACAAACAGCAAGAGGTTCAGGTCCTGTCAAACACAGTGGGCAAAGGTTTCCTTTGTGTGCCTGGTGATACCCATGGGCCCTCAGGCTGGGAGGGGTTCAGCAGCTCTACAAGAACTCACTTGAAATGGGTTTTGGTCCAGGCTCACTGTTGGGATGGACCGTGGGCTCTGCTGGCCTGGGTATGAGCCCTGCTCTGTTTATTTGAAAAGAAATCAAATAAAACCAAAACCTTGATGGTCTCATACATTTGCACAGAACCTCAAAAGCTTGCAGGGATCTAAAGGCACTTCCTAATGGCACTAAGCTGAAAAAGCTGAAAATTTTTTTGTGCCCATATAAAGCCAGGAGTTAATGAGATTACAGGAAAAAATTCCCAGGCAGCAGAGCCAAAATATTATAATAACGCTTTCTTCTGGGGCCATCATCACCCAGCCTTGGCAGCTGCCTGTCATGGCAGGGAGCACCTCCTCCTCTGGGCACTGCAGAGGGAGAAGATCACGTTGTGATGGGGGCAAAGCAGCCCCTGGATCTCCCTTCTTTCCCAAATTCTGCTGTGCTGCTCCAGCACAGGTGATGTTCCCAATGTCCCTTCTTAGAATCTGTCCTTAGTGCAGCATTGGGCAGGGGATGGGGTCGGAGCCACCCTGGAGATGCTGGGAAGTCCTTCTAGAGGCTTCTCAAAGTTTCTCCAGCCCCACAGAGCTCCCAGGTGTGGCAGGAGCCCATGTGTGCTTACCTTGAGCCATGTGGACCAAGTCACTGTAGAGAGCTGGAGGGATGAGGGGTGCAGGGAGCTCCTGGAGGTACCACTTCAGGGCATCTGCCAGTGTCTGGGCCTCATACAGGTCCATGTCCACAGCTGAGGCATCTGGAGGGAGACAGACAGAGGGACCCTGAGCCTGTGGTTCTTCCCCTTTGGCACAGAGCTCGGAATGCTTCCATCCCCCAGACATGGGGGCTTATTTCTTTGCCCATTCCCCGACCTCCCCAGTGGGGCAGTGCATGATTTCACTGCCACCACTCCCCCAGCAAATATTCCTGTCCCAATTTCCACTGACCCTGAGTTCCACGTGCTCAAGGGGAGCACGAGGCAGCATCTCTGCTTTGAGTAAACTGTACATCCAGTGCACAGGGCAGGGAGTCTCACCATTCCACTGAGGTCCCACTGCAGGATAGGACCCACGGGAAGAACTGAGCAACAGCCCCAGGAACCTTCCAGTTTTCAGGGCCAGGTGCCATGTGCCAACCCCAGCCCAGCAGGAACTGCTTGGAAAATGCATCCATGGAATGGGGTTATGGTTTCCAGGCAATTCAAGTTGCTAAAGGCTCATGTGATCCCCAGTGATCCCGAAATGCTGTGAATATGCCCCAATTGGCATCACTTCTCCAGGCCCTGAAAGGTGGCTGCCCTGAAGAGGGGGTGAAGGATGCTCCAGGAACAGGGGAAAGCACACAGAGGGTCTAAAGCCACACAGCCTGGGCTCAGGGGTCTTGGGCTCAGGACAGAGGCAGTGCCAGGAGCAGAAATGTCCCATGGTCTGTCAGGAGACAGAGGGTGGGAATGTGTCTGTCTGAGCCCCATGGCCAGGCCAGCACAGGGACATTGCTTCACCCTGGTCCAGGGGGAAGAAGCCTTTCAGCATCCTTTGGTATTGCCTTGTGTTTGTCTTGGAGGTCTCCCATCCTGGCTGGGCTGGGTGGTGGCTGTCTGGAGGGTGATGGTGCCTTTTGCAAAGATCTGAAGGTTTCAAAATCTGGCTTTGATTCAAACTGGACCCAAATGCAATGTTTTGAAATTCTCTTTGTTGGAGAACTTGGAGGGTGAGGGGTATGGGAGCTCAGGAATAATAACAAAGATGAAGATGTTCGGGATGGTTTGAAATGGTTAACTTAAAAAAGGGAAATAAAATTTGTCATTTTCTTAAAGAGGCCCCAAATGGCCTGGAAAGACAGAGAAGACTGTGAGCTTGCCTTGCTCTGAGCCTACTTCCACACCCCTTGCTGGGCCTTTACCCCCACATGCAGCTTCACAGAAATTGATGCCATTTTGGGAGATGCTCCATCTCCCAGCCCAGCATTTCCCAGCAGAAAATGTTGCGAGTCTCCAACCACTCCAGCTGTGCTTCCTCCTGGGGCAATAAGCCCAAAAGAGGGGAGAAAGGCTCTTTCTTAGGACAAGGCTTTAGAGGCACACATCCAGCAGGGCTGGGATGGGGAACAGCTGGGAACAGCTGTTTTTTGAGCACCTTGACCTTGATCTCCTCTCATTGGAGTGTCCCTGCTGTGGACCAGGCAGCCTGGGAGCCTGTCTGCCTGCATGGGAACACCAAGCTGCAGTGGGTCCCTTCTGGCCAGTGCCTTCCACTTGGCTCCCAGATGGAGAGAAAACAGATTGGCCAATGCCTGAAGCGAGGCCTTTAACCCAGCCCTGGGAGATGCTACCTCATCGTCAGGAGCAAGCACCCAGCAGGCTGGGAACTGTGTCCTGGGGCAGCGTGGGGACAGCCAGGACAGATGCCACCACCCTGGGGTAGGCAGCCATCCAGCGTGGCCAAACGTGATCCAGGGCAAACGGGGTGCTGCCTTTCTGGCACCCCACAGCATTGTCCCATGGACCACTCTGCCCTTGGTCTCCTCGAGGTGGGCAGAGCTGTGCCAGCTGCACCCTGGCCCCATTCTGGTCAGTGTTCATGCTCCCATCTCCCAGCCACTGGGACCTTCCCAACTGCTGGACCTTCCTGGCTGGCCAGAAGGGTTATTGATGCCAGGCTTTGTGGGGGAATGACAGTTAATTCCCCATTTTAGCCAGCACTTGCCCTGGAGATATGAGCTGGTAGGTTGTCTCGAGCTGGGCAGGTGGAGGAGAGTGGGGTCAGGGACCCCATAAGATGCTCCAAAACCTGATTTTGGCTGAATATTCACGGTGCATGGCTAAAATGCAGGGATGCTGCTGGGGGGTCCCAGGGTCTCAATGCATTGCAGAGAGCTTTTCCCATCAGTGGAATGCACCGAGCAAACCCCAAAACCCTTCCCACCTGCCACGAGGGTTTCTGCAGGGACCTGTCACTCGCCTTAAGGATGCTGGCACGGATTGAGAAGAGCAGCCACAAGCTGTTCCTGTGCTGGGAAGGGGCGGCTGCCGGGCACTGGCCCCAGGCGATCAGCCCCGGGCTCCACCGTGGCCTAATTAGCTTGTTTGCCTCGTTAGGCATGAGCCTGGGGGGGTGTTCAAAGGGAAGGCTCAGCCGGTTTCAAAGCGAGATTCAAAAACATCTTTACACCCAGAGAGAGGCGTGATGGGGAGACATCATGGGGGATTCACACCGCGCTGACAGGGACTGATTGCCGACGGCACCACTCTCCGTGGCACGTCGACTAGAAGTAGCCATTAGCTGGAAATGCAGCGGCATCCTCCTGCCCCGGGAGGAGCTCTCCTCCCGTCCCAGGAGCTGCCCTGGTGAGCTGGGCTCCCCATCGGGCTGAGAACACAACTGGGGGCTGCTCCGAGCTGTTCCCCAGCCCCGGCAGCTCGGGGAGGCTCAGCCGGGCAGCTGGGGAAGGGTTAACCCCGGAGCCTTCCCAGACAATTACCACCGGCCTGACCCCACGGATGCTGCTCTCTTCTTATCTGAGGGAGATGATAACCAGCTATAAGAAGTTAATGAAGCTGCAGGATGAGTCAATGCTCTCCTGCTGCTCTCCAGATGTTCCCATCCTCTCCCCAGGGGAATGATGGAGGAATGACGGAGGGATTCCATCTGCCTGCCATAAATAGAAGGAAAACACCCCAAAACCCCAACCTCGATCCCATACCAATCCCCTCCAACACACAACCTGCTTGCTGACCTGCTGGCAGAGCAGGCATCTGGGGACCAGCGGCCAGCATGCCTGCCCATGGAGGGGTGAAAAGCAGGAATAAATTTGGGACTGGGGACAAGGGTGTGTGGGATGACCACTGGCCCAGAGGGAAAGACTCCCAGCCTCCTCCCACTGGGATACCAGAGCCCACATCCCAGCGGAGGCAGAAAGGTGCTGGAGCTTTGGGCTGAGTCAGGCCGGGCAGGAAACTCCAGGACCTCTCCCGCAGCTGCAGCCAGTGAGTAAGCCCCGAGTTTCGGTAACCGCGGAGGATGTTTAGCCAGGAGGGGTTGTGGGGGAGGTGTTTTGAAGGCTTGAGCAGGTCCTGGTAACCAGCTGTCCCCTGCCTGTGGCCACAGGTGATGGCTGCTCCCACGTCCCTGAGCAGCTCGTGGGGGACAGGGTGCAGACCCTGCCCGGCACCCAGGGCCCCCCTCCCAGCAGGGAGCTATGCTGGACCTTGGCCACTGAGCACTGCTGCAGGGAGATGCTCTCAGGTGTGTGGTCCCTGTGACCCTGGGGCTGACTGAAATACCGACTTGGGAGTTTCCCTACTCCTTCCAGACCTTTTCAGTTTTAGTTGTCAGTGGGTGCTAGAGAGATGTCCTTGCCGTCCAGTTGTGGGGGCTGTATGTTCCCATCTGCATGGATGCTGACCAGGCACTCGAGCTCCTGGGCATCTCACAGTGAGGGTTTACTGGGAAACTGTGCATCAAATCAGGGAATATTTCCCCGCTTTGACTCAGCATCATTGTAACATCTCCCAGCCAGCCTGCTGGTACCTTGTGCTGGGGACTTGGCAGCTGCCAGAACACCCCCTGCCCATGCACAGGGGTTCCTGCCAGCTCCAGACACTCTCCCAGCTGGGTTTCACCCCACTGTACCCTTGGCTTGCACTCAGCCAGGGTAGGGGTGCTGAGATCCCCTTTGAGGGTGCCCACTGAGACTGCCTTCCCCCACTCATCTTCCCTAAGGGAATCCCCTTCCTCAGTTTTCCCAGCAGCTATGGGAGGGGATGGCAAAAACTCACCCCCAGTTTCTCCCTGATGGGTCTGGCAGGGATGTCTCTGCTGCTGCCGTTTATTTACCCTTCTTTCATCACCACCAAATATAAGAGATGAGCTCATGCCTCTCGCCAGGCTCTGACGACACGGGGTTTATTTCCACTGCAGGTATAAATAAAAAGCAGTGCCGCAGGCACCGGGGCGCCTCATGCTCGGGAGGAAAGTCATCCTGGTGGAATGAGCTTGGCCAGGGGAAACCAGAGCCCTTGGGGGCCTCCGATCCCCTGTGGCATCCCAGGGATGAGGATGGAGATGCGCTCCCTCCCTGCGCATCCCCACCGTGGTGATGGGGGGAGCGGTGTGAGGCCCCCCAAACCCGCTCCTCACTCCCCGACCCTTTCTGCCTAGCAGCAGCCCCGGTGAAGCCCCGGGACCCTCCATCGCTCGCTAATCCCCACCGAGACCTGACCTAATTCCCGGGCACGTGAGCGTGTCTCCAGGCAGACTGCTCCGCGCCCGGGCCGCCGCTCGCAGCGCGCACGGTGGCAGCGCAGCGCCGGCACGCCCGGAGACACCGGCTCCAATCCGCCGCCTCTGCCGCCGCCTTCTCCCTGGCACCCGAGCCGCAGCCGGCTCCCGCCCGGCCCTGACAACAGCGGAGCCTCTTCCCA
>VZTB01010937.1:317785-341500 GCA_013397245.1 Thryothorus ludovicianus
GGGCGGGCCGGGCGGGTCGGGGGGCTCCGGCGGCGGGGGCGGCCTCGGGCAGCGCCCGGTTAAAGGGCGGCACCGGCGGGGCGGTGGAGGCAGAGCGGGCTGGGGCCGGACAGGACGGGACATAGGGATCTGCTCTCCCTTCAGGTAAGTTGGGCTCTGTTCCTCCCAGCCCGTGGGGACCCCCTGGAGGGGCGCTGGGCCCTCGGTACAGCAGCAGCCGTGCTGGGTGGGGGTACCCCCGGTAACCTCTCTGCTCTCCCCAGGTGCAAAGATGGGGTGCTTCACCTTTATCAAGGTCATGATGATCCTCTTCAACCTGGCCATCTTCGTAAGTGCGCCCCGGGCGCTGGGGTCTGCGAGAGGGGATCCCGGAGCCGGGTGGGCCGTGGGTCTGGCTGGGCTCTCCTGCCCCTCCAGGCTCCTTTCCTCGGGCGATGGGGTGGAGAGTGTGAGCAGGTGGGACTTGCCGAGCCCAGAAGGCTGTGCCGTGCTCTGGGGACAGTGGCTGTTGCATCAGCTGCCCCTGTCCTTCGCTGTACTGAAGCTTGGGAAGGTGCTGAGTGCCCCAGAACAGGGGGTTTGCTGCGTCCCTGCCTGGGGATTCTCCCTCTGTTGGGGAGCAGTCCCCGTGTGTGATTGTGGCTTTGGGTCGGGATGTCGGATTCCTGGATGTCGGGAACTCAGAGCACATGCAGGCTCTACTCCCACCCAGGGCAAAGGGCAGCGGACCTCGCAAGAGCTGCCCCGGCTCTGCGGGAGCCACCTGGAAGGGAGGGGGTGTGGTAGGATACAGCCTTGGGAAGAAGGGGGTGCAGCCTCCCGGCTCGCTCTGCTGAAACCCTCCCTCTGTAAAGCTCCTGCCAGGATTTGAGTGTGGTGGGGAAGGTCGAGCAGACAGAGGGGAGGGCTGGCACAGACTGCAGGCAGCCCAGAGTTGACCTTGCCCAGGAGTATGTGACTGTCTGGGGTCAGGGGCTGCTCAGCTTCTCCTCTGGGCAGGCAGGCAGCCGGCCTGCATGGAGGAATTTGTGGCAGCGTGCTGGTGGCCAGAGTCCAAACGGGTCATGTGGGGTCGTGGGGAGGCTGGGGGCACTGCTGGCACTGAAACCCCTCTGGGGAGAGGTCAGCTGTGACACTGCCCAGGGGATGTGCTGCTGGTGGGGTTTGTTTCAGGGTACTGACCCCTCTGGCAATGCCCTGAGCTGCCTGCAGTGCTACAAAGTCTTGCTTTGGTGTGGTGAAAAACTGCTGAGGGGAGAAACACCTGTGCCAGGGCCTTCCCTGAATATCAAATCTCGTGCCTATCTGGAAGCTGACATTGCCTTTCTCCTCCCAGCTCAGTGGCGGGACCCTCCTGGGAGTTGGCATCTGGGTCAAAGTGGATGGAGAGTCATTCCTGAATATATTTGGGGCACTCTCCTCCAGCATCCTGCAGGTTGTGAACGTGGCCTATCTCCTCATTGTCATTGGTGCCATCCTACTGGTGATCGGCTTCCTTGGGTGCTATGGTGCCCAGAAGGAGAGCAAATGCCTCCTGATGATGGTATGGACATGACTGACCTCCTTATCAAGCCTCGTGTGAGCTGGGTCTGTGGTGGGGGAGACCTGCTGAGCAGATTTTTCTGTGGAGGTTTCCATGTGGTGGCAGAGTTTGCCCCGGGAAAGGGTGACAAGAGGCAGGAGGGGGTGATGAGTTGAGGTTTCTCTCTTAGAGCGTGTCCAGAGAGCTCAGCCCACGCAGGTGGAGGGCTGGAGGAGCCCAAGGTTGTGCTGGTCCTGCCCAGCAGCAGAGGTGAAGGCAGTGAGGCAGAAGGGCTGGAGGCATGGGGAAGCAGATGAATTCCAGGGGTCCCTGAGGATTCTGGCTGTTGATTTGACCTCCCTCCCCTTGTTGTGTCCTAGTTCTTCTCAGTGGTGCTGATCATCTTCATTGCTGAAGTTGCTGCTGCCGTGGTGGCTCTGGTCTTCACAGGTCTTGTGAGTGCAATACCTGAGTCTTGGGTTGGGCTGATCTGGGACGTGTCCTACCCCTTGGGAAAACAGGAGACATGGGCGGGCAGCGCTGCCCATGGGTGTGGGAGCTGTGCAGTGGTCAGTGCTGCAGGATAAAGGGATGTTGGTCACTGCTGGCACCAGCTACGTGGGCAGGCTGGAGTATCCTGAGGGTGGTGGGAACAGGGGTTCCTGTTATATCATAACCCTCATATTTTTAGGACAAGTTTTTCCCACTTTTTTTCTGTCAAGCCCCTCAGTCCCTAACCAGCTTAGCCTCGACACCTCCCCACCTCTGAGGGTAGGAGCCACTGGGGGAGGAAGTCCCTATTGCTTCATGCTGAGCAAACTCACCCCCTCATTAGACACCTGAGAAACCACCTGGGGAGAAAACACTTGGCCTCATTAGGCACAGGAGAAGTCAACTGCAGGCCAGAAGTCATTCCTGGCTCCCTCACTTAAGGGCGCTTATCAGATGATTCACTGGGCGTGAGTGACCTCAGTGCCATGAAGCTCTGGTTAATGGGGACAGGGGGAACTCTCTGTGGGTCAAATGGGCATGGGGTGACTTCTGGCCACGCTGGGTGTTTTTGGTCTCCTCTCCATAGGCTGAGACCAGTATGGGAGTGCTCAGCTCTGTGGTGCTCCCCAGGACCTTCTCTGATGAGGTTTTTCTGCCCTTTCTTCCAGGCAGAGACGTTGCTGACAGGTCTGGTGACCCCACTCCTGAAGGAGAAGTATGGGGTGGATAAAACATTCACAGAGATCTGGAATGTCACCATGACAGAGGTGGGCTGAGCCCTGTGGACCTCACCTGTGGCTTGGGATCCTCCCAACATGGGCTAGGTGGTGCACACCTGGGTGGGACAGTGAGATGGAAGTGGGGACACATCACAGTCCTGGATATGCTGAGCTGTCATCACCTCCTCAATTTCCCAATTTCTCCTCAATTTTCTCAATTTCCTGGGAGCTACCTGCTTGGGACCTAGGGGGATGAGAGCTGTGTGTGATGGTGTGTGGGGCAAAATCCTGGCCCCAGGGTGACAACTGAGCAGCCCACTGAAGCAGGGCTGAGCTGGGTGACACCCTCCATGGGCCAGTGGGGTCCAGATGGTGTCAGAGCCTGGAGGCAGACCTGAAGGATGCTCTTCCCATCCCTTCCTCTTTCTCTTAGGTTCACTGCTGTGGCCTGAATAACTACACAGACTTCAACAACTCCTACTTCTATGAGACACACGGCAGCTACCCCAGGCAGTGCTGTGGCATGCAGGAGCCCTGCAACAGCACACTGGCTGCAGAAACAGCTGTCAAGGTATGGAAGTGCTGCTGGCAGAGCCTGACTTGGGGTGTGCCTGGGCACGGGGAGGGATATGTCTCTTGTGGCTCCAGCCCCAGCTCTTCCACATCTGGGGGGATGCCTTGGTGGCCTTTGCTTGTCCCTGGTAGAAACAAGTAAAGCTGTTATGTTGCTCTGGTCCTAAAGGGAATTAAGTGGCATGCCTGGTGCTGGGCATGAACTCAGGCACCACTCTGCCTTTTTGGGTGATTTCCCTGCTTCTTCCTTTCCTCGCTCCCCACCCAATATTTGGTCTGAGAAGTGGCTGAGCTGCTCCCGAAGCCTCAGACCTTCTCCATGGCTGTGTGCTCTGGGTTGGAGAAGCAGTACCTCCCTTTCTGGGGGATGCTGTGCCCTGGCAGTTGGGGTATCACCACCTCTTGCCATCCTCACCCGCGTGGTTGCCTCCTGCAGGGCTGTTTTGAACAGATCTTGGAAGAAATCAGGACCAATGCAAGAGTGGCGGGCAGCGTGGCAGCTGGCATCGCTGCCCTGGAGGTGAGTGAGTGCCTGAGCATGGCTGTGCTGCCTCCTCCCTTTGCCTGGGCGTGGGGCTGGGACCAGCCTGGGGGGCTCAGGGGGCTGGTGCAGCTTCAGGACCACCTGCAGCTCCAGGCTACTGAGCCTTCTTCCCTGGGCACATCCAGTCCTTCCCCCAGTGCACTGGGGATGGTGGGCTGTGACCCAAACCTGTGTTGGGGAGGGAGGTTGCACATTTTGGGGGGCTGATTTGCACCTTGCCACCCCCAGATTGCAGCCATGGCAGTTTCCATGTACCTGTACTGTCGGCTGGATGAGAAGTGACCCCCCTGAGGCAGGAGGATGACCTGCCACCCCCATGCTGGGGTGCACCCATGGCGAGCCATGCTCTCAGGGGGACCCTATCCCTCCCTGGGTCTGATGCTCTCCTGTGCACTGTGATTTGTAGCTGTATTTTCATCTACTGAGCTGGGATCTGTAGAGTTTGCGTATATTTTTGTACTGATATGCCATACAAAACCTGTACATAGATATTTGGGGTGTTTCTTGATTGGAGGAGGTGTTGGGAGAAGCTGTTTGGTCTGTTTGGCTGATGGCAGCAGGAGATAAAGCAGCGCAGGGACTGCTCAGGGCTGCTGATCTGGCAGTGGCACAGTGATGTCTTGATAAACTCCTGCAGGTGAGTGCTGCACTGCTCTCACACTGTCCCCACTGTGTCCCCCTGCATCACTTTGGGGTGATAACTACACCCTCACTGGGGATGCATCTACTCCTGCACCCATTTTCTGCCAGCCCTGGCCTTGTTGCCATGTGGTCCCCTGAAAGGGGCTGGCTGGGTGCTGGCTGCTCTCTTCCCCTTCCCTGGCATGAAGACAGCCCTGGTGGTCCCTGGCTCTGCAGGGGCTGAGGCTGTCCCACAGCTCCTCTCATTTAGTGCCTGAGCCCCTCTACATGCTGTAAAGAAATGCAAATAAATTTTTCACCTTGGATACAAATTATTTTTGGGAGTTGATCTTGGTGCTGCCTTTAAATACCCTCTGCCAGGGGGAGTGTAGGGATGGAGGCTGCCTTGCCTCCCTTCCACAACCTTGCAGGCAGCACAGCCCTGCCCTCTTTGCCCGTGGCTCCTCATCTGTTCAGGTGCTTGGAAATAGAGCAGCCCATGTTTGCACAACAGACAGGGTGCAGGGGGGGCACCACCCTTACAGCCCCCACCCTCTGCAACAGCCACTGCGTGCTCACAGCACCCAGCCAGGGCCTGAGCAACAGCTTGGTTTGAGAGGCAGGGCTGGCTGGGGGGTTCCTGTGTCCCCATCAGCTGCAGGATCCTGGAATGGGGTGGTGAGGAGGGACGGATCCTGCCACCCCCACCTCTGAACGTCTCCACCCCAGCATTGTCCCACACTGCCTGTGTGTGCGGGGATGTGGGAGGTATGAGAGGGCTTGGGGAGTTTGCAGACACCCTCTTTCCCGCCCCCCTGCTACTTCCTCTCTGCTCTCGAGGATACACTCGCTGTGCCTCAGTTTCTCCATTTCAAAAGCACAGCCAGGGTGGGTTCTCCCAAGGACTCCTTGCCCCTGTTTTTCCTGCCTGTGGCTGTGGGGCAGTGAAGGACAGGGAGGTGGCAGGAGGCCAGTGTGCAAACAGCCTCCCCAGGCACTGCCTCGCTCTGTGCCCGCCGTGGCTCCTCCTTATCAGCCCCTGCCCGGGTACGAGGCTGCACCGAGGCACTGCCGTGGTCTGGCATCTCCCTGGTGCCATCCAGTACCTGCCACACTGGCAGGAGCAGGCAAGGAACAGTGGGACAGGCACTCACAACCCACTGGGTTACTCAGCCCTGGGGCTGTGGGATTTGGCCCTCCTCCATGGCGAGGTGTGGAGGGAAGCTGCCAGAAAACAGCCTTGCCTTTCCTGGACAGGTGAATATGTTCCAGTTAAGCCATAAACTGGTGTCACCTCATGGGTGACGTCAGGGCTTTTATGCCTCATTTCTCTCTCCAAGAATGCAGGAGCTGCTAGGAAGCCGTTCCTGGAGGTGTTATGGCGCCCAGGAACCAGCTGGCACAGAGCTGGGCTCACCTGGCCATGTCCTTTTCTGCCCTCTGTTTTTGGGATGCCTTGCAGAGCTGGCTCCTGGCACACACCCTCTCACCATCACCCCTGGCCGGCTGCTGGCTTCCACGTTTGCAGCTCCTCCTAGCCATGGGGTTTCCACGGGGCAGAACAGGCTGTTTCTGTGGCACTGAGTTTTGTAAATAACCCTGCAACCACTGGCTTGGTTCCTTCCCTCCACCTGCTGGGAAAACTTGAAGAACCAGTTTCTCTTCATGGATGCGATTCCTCCCAATTGCCCTCCACAGCTCTTGGCTGCCCTGGCAGACAAAATGAGAGCAGTGGGGGTAAACTGGGCTGGCACAGCCTTCCCTGCACTCCCACTGTGCCCCTGCCCTCCACCTCCACTGCCCAAGCACTGCCACAGCCTTTGGGTTCTCCAAGGAGATCCTGTCCCAGCTGCTTCCCCACAAGCCCCGTGACACATCCCACCCCACCAGCTCACGTGGGTGCCACCAGGCACCTTTGCACTTTATTTCCCTTAGACTGGCACTCTGGGGCAATCAGAAACTGACAGCACAAGGCCAAAAGGTCCCTGAGGGCTGGTGGTGGCAAACAGAAACTTCCTTATTGCCCCAGGGAAGATGGCAGGAGATGGCTCGAGCACCTGGCACACCTGGGTGTGTGCCGAAGTGGGGGGTTCTTCTTTTCCACCTGGGATACAGGGTGAGGGAAGGCAAGATGGCAAAATGTCCCTGCAGGGACGTTGGGCAAGCAGCCATGATGGGAGCCACACACCAAAATTCCTGGAGATTTGTAGGGTGCACTCTCACCGGCATCACTTGCCCCGGGGCACAGCAGACGAAAGGCTGTGTGATACAGGCTCTGCTGGCAGGGAGCAGGAATTTAGGAAAGGAGCCGCCCCCTCCTTCCTGGGAATTAGCATTGATAGGAACAGGTACGTGAAAAGAAGGAGGAACTGCACCTCTTTGGGTTTGTGCTGATACAAGAGGTAAATAAGAAGCAAAAGTAAACTCAGGCAGCATCAGCTTCCCAAGGAGTGCCTGCTGTGGGGAATTTCCCCTGCCTGCTGTAACACCTAGGCCAGGATGTTCCCAGACTGGGGACAAGAGGATATCCTTGAAGGGTGCAGGCTGGTCCAGAAGAAGTGAGGCAGTGCACACTTTCCCTGGCATAGAGTGCCTGCTCAACTCCCCTTCTTCTCCTCCTCAGAGATAAACCATCCTGAGTGCCAGCCTAACCCCAACAGTGCTTTCTAGGCAGTTCCCTACCCAAATTATTTTGTTGGGCTGTCAGAGGAGGCGATGCAAGGGCTATTCCAAAGGCAGCAGGCAGGAGCTGACATTGAACCTGGCGTGTTAATCATTAACACTGCGCTGGGCAGGAATGGCACAATAACCAATGTCACAGCAATCCCGGATACCCAGTTGAAGATTAATTTACCACCTACCTTAAATGTGGGCACAGGAGGGTGGCAGCCCTGTCTCCACAGGCACAGCAGGGAACAGGGACAGGAATGGGCTGGGTGCAGGGAAAGGACCCCCTCAGCTGGGAAAAAGGGAGAAGCCAAGCAGAGCCCCTTCCTGGCAGCAGTTTGGGCACCTTTGCATTTGTGACTTTTTATTCATAAATGCTTTTGGCATTTATGAGTTTTTATGAAGCAGACAGTGCTGAAAATTTAGGATCAGTTCCCTGGGCTGGGATGCAAGTGGCTGGACACAGCAGCACTGACCTCCTCCCACGCAGGGAAGGAGATGGGGCCAGCACACAGAGCATCCTTCTAGTGCTGACATCTCTCCATTCAAGAGGACTGGGTGTGTTATCAGATGGAGGGAAGCGCCTTCTGGCTCTTCCCTCTGTTTGTGGGGCCCAGAGGAACCCATGTGCCATGGGAAGGGTCAGCCTGGACCTTGTCCCCCACATACCAGCCCATCATCGGAGCACAGGGACTTCCTGCTTCCCTGGCACATAGGTCTCCAACAAAAAACTGTATCGCATAAAAATAAACACCACCGGAAATTATGCAAAAATTCCCCACCCCCCACAAGCTCTGGAAAGGTCAAGTTTCATGCCAACGCTATTTTGCTTTTGTTTAATTATCAGCCAGCTCCTGGGAGGTGGAGCAGCCCGGACAGGTTCTCCTTTGTAGGGCTGCACAAAGCCAGGGAGGCCGGGCCGGGGGGACTGCACGGGCTGGCCGAGACCCGCAGCTCGGGCAGCACGTGTGACAGCTGCTGCCACTTGGGCCGACCTGTGACAGCCACTGGATCGGGCTCCCAGGGCGGGCAGGTGAGGGGACAGGTGCCCGGCCAGCTCCTGGACAGCTGGGAATGCTCCAGCACCAGCGGGATGGTGCAGCGGGAAGTGAGCGAGATCCCCCCCAAGAGGGCAGGACGATGAGCGAGCCGGCTCACCCAAAAAATGCCCCTTGGGTAAGGACCCCTGGCATCACCAGCACCTGGGGCCTCTCCACCAGCCTGGCACCCCTTCAAGGGGTTAACCTGCTTCTGCTGTCATCCCTGTGTTTCAGGAGGGGAGGCTTCTCTAAAGTTTGCACATACCGGCTCCCTGAGGTGGCCACGACACGGAGGGTGTCAGAGCTGAGCCCACATCACCCCGCAGGGCTCTGCCCCGGGCACTCAGACACAGCAGAGGGATCCCCCTCCCACCCACGGTGCCCTGGCAGAGGATTGGTGCTGCAGGAGGTGAGAGCCCCTCACCTGGGACTATGTAAAAAGCTTCTGCTAAGGGGCTGCCCTGCCAGAAAGCTGTGCTTGGTCCTGGGGAGGGGCTGTCAGCCCAGCCTGGCTGCAGGGATCAGGCAGAGGAGCAGGAGGCAGCAGATTGGGGGTGCAGGTTGCAGCTGGTCCATACTGGTGGCTGACATTTGCCTACTACCACTTTATTTCAGTCCTGTGGTCTCTGCCCCAGAAATGGGTGCAACCCTGGCCCTCCTAGGGTTCTCTGCCCCATAGGGGCAGAAATTTGGAATGGTCAAGAGGGTCACAAGGCTGTAGTTCTCAGGACACAGCAGGTGGAGGAAGACGGGAGCAAGTCACCAGGCAACTCGTCAGAGTTTCCACCAGTTGGTGAACTGAAGATGAAAGTGATAAAGCTTAAAAAGGAAACAGCTCATAAACCTGTGCCAGCCCTGCTGGCACTGCTTGGCACCACACAGAGGACCTCTGCTGGCACAGGGCTGGGGCCACTGTTAGCCCATGGCCAGGCCTGTGCAGCACTGGGCACAGAAAGACACCAGAGGACAGGGGTCTGTCCTTTCCAGGCAGGACCCCAGAGCCAGGGACCCCAGCCCTGTACCCTGCACAGGGCCAGCCATGAAAACACACGAGGCTTAACAGCTTTGCAATGTTTACTCTTGAAAAAATAATTCAATTCAGAAAGCATCAAACCCTGGTGATGCCACAGACCCAGCCCTGCCACAGCTGCCACTTTGGAGCCTTGCTGGGGGGACAGGGAGGGAGAGCAGCACCCTGTGGGCCTGGTGTGGTGTGTGGAGAAGGGGGAGCCTAAAGCCCACCAGCTGAGTCCTGCTGTCACTGAGAGCCCTGGTTGGCAGGGGAGGAAGGGGAACTCATCCCCTATCCCTAGGACCACCTTCCCCAGCCCCAAGAGGAGCTGGGAAGAAACCAAATCTGAGCCCTACCCAAGAAGGGAAAGAGGGTACATTTAGTATCAAGGGGAAGAGAAACTGAGCCTTGGGAACAGAGATGCCAAGGAATGGCAATGGAGAACCATTTGGAAGTTCTTCCAAAGAAGGGCATGGGGAACGAGCTACTTTTTCTCAGAAAGAAGTCAAGTCCCTTTTCTATCCCTGTTAAAGACCTGCCTTACCCTGAGGGCCAGCACAGGGGGTGCCTGGGGAGGGAAGGGCTGAGCCCCAGACTGGGAATGCAGCCTCAAGGGTGCTGCTCCGCACTCTCCTATTCCCCTCCTGCACCATCCCATCCCTGCTGCTGGGACAGGCACGCAAGGGACAGTGAGGGTCAGAGTCCCTGCACTCATGCTAGAGCTGCATTGCATCCATTATCTTGGCCAAGAGGAATTTCCTGGTTCACAATTTTCATTTCTACTCTGGGCAAGGGAGGAAAGCAGGGAACAAAGGTGGAGCCAGGGGGACAACAGACAAACCTCCCACGACTGCCCCTGTGCAGGCTGGGGGCTGCCAGCTCTCCCTGCCCCTTCCCAGGAGCAATAAATAAATAAATTAGTGTAGTGTAGACCCCGATGCTCAGTTCACAGTGAGAAAATGAAGGGGAAGAGCCCCTGTTACCACAGGGAAAGGGCTGAGCAGCAACTCCTTCTCCCAAAGGCAAGCCAGAGCATCCCTGCCCTGGGCCAGGGGATGGGCAGAGAATGGATCTCTTGCTGGAGCTGTACTAAGCAAGGAGACCTGGACTGTTCCCCGGGGTGCAGAGACATTAGTACCAAAAGTCTGGGGATGGGAGGAGGCCCTGGGATCCTTCCTAAGGCACAGAACCCCCTCCCTCTTCCTCTGCACTAGGGGAGTACCACAGTGGGAGGGCCACGCTGCCCATCCCAGACCAGCTCATCGTTTCCCTGCCAGCAACTTAACTGCAGTAAGGGTGGGGATCCAGGAGAAGAAACTCCCTCTGCCTTCAGCAAAAACAGGGGATACCAGGGCAGGGGAGATGGAGAGACAGGGTACAGTACCACAGGCAAGGACCACAGTGCAGCATCTCTTGCTCCAGATGACCCTGGCCCACCCTGCCCCTGCAGCCAGGGGATGGTGCCTGCTGGCTGCTCCCTTCTGGCTCTGCAAGGCACTTTCACCCCCTCTCCCATGACCCAGGGGCAGGGCTGCTCCTCACAGAGAGGGTGGGTGGGTGAGGACAGTCAGCCAGAGCACACAGCCTGCTCTGCTTTCACCTACAATCACCTCCAGCTTCCAGAACTGACCGCCCTCGTGCTGGGTGTGGGGTGTCCCCTCCGTGTCTGCAGCAAGTCCAGCTCCTCTCCAGCATTCCCTTTTCTACGAGCTGGGCTGCACCAGTACCTGCAGCCCACGGAGCAAAGCCAGTGTACAGGAAGATGTCCAACCCAGCACACAGCCTTCAAGGTGCATCCATTGTGCAGGCAGCAGGAGAGATGCTGGAATATCCCCTCTTCAGCACTGTGTTCACCATGGGGCACAAAGCCAGCAGGCAAGAGTTAATAAATAACATCCAGCTCGCAGGCTGCAGCACTCACACCATGCTGCCTTCTCAGGACTTCAGGGCCAAAAAGGAGAGCAGAGGTGTTTTTTGAGGCCCCCTCTAGGCTCCAGTTGAGCATCTCCTTCCTCCAGCCTTGCCCAGCCAGAGGGCCAAAGGAGCAGCGTTAGTAGAGCGTCTGTGTTAAAAAACCCAAGTTCCTGGGATGGGGGTGGCATATCTACAGGGAAGGACCCTGCCCTGTGCAAGGGAAAGGGAGACCACAATAGGGGGCTGGAGGGAGCCCAACATCTGCTTTTGCAGCCCAAAAGAGGAGTCTGTATCCAGTCACCAGCCTCTGAGAGCTGCTGCCAACTCCGTCTCTGCACCGTGGGGGTCTCTGTGCTCCCCCTGTCCCCTCTGCTTCCAGCTGCCAGCCTCACGTCTGCTCTGCTGCTGCTGGCACTGCCACTGCCCCCTCCTCCTTGGCAGGGGGCTCCATGTAGATTGGTGTCACCGACGAGGGCTTCTTGGACCTGCAGGTGAGGGGGCTGGATGGGAGCAGGCATAGCTGGTGGTTCCCCTCAGGACCCCAATTTCCAACAGCACTGCCTAGCATGATCTCCTTCTCACTGGTGCATCCTCCAACCCTGGGAATGTATCCCGTCCCCCCTTCCACCACACTGCTTAAGGAGTGAAGGTGGTGTCCCCCCCCGAGGATTGGGCTGGGACAGAAGTGGGTGACGGTGTGTGCCAGGCAGGGGACAGTGCCTTAAGCCCTCTGTGTCCCCGATACTCACGAGTAGGGGGAGGCAGGGACCCCCACCACAAGGAAGTGGTTTTTCTTGCGGAAGAGCCGCCACAGCCCCTTGTGGTTCCCACGGACGTCCAGGTCCCAGATGTGGAGGCACTAGGATGGTGAGGAGGGAGGAAAAGGCATCAGAGGCTCGGGATGGACACCAGGTGTCCCCTGGCATGGGAAGAACCACAACCCCTGCCTGCCCTCACTGAGACACAGCAGAGAGGACTGCACCCCAACACTGGGTGCATCCCTCCAGCCACACCAAGAGCTTCAACATCACCCAGCAAGAACCCATTTGGTGAGCTGTGTCAATGCCATGGGAAAGAACAACAGCCAGGTGCTTCCCAGCGATGCAGAGACCAGTGCAGGGCTGAGGACAGACCATGTGAAGGCCCTCACCTTGGCAAGTTGAGTCCAGGTGGTGAAATCTGCTTCCTGCTCCATCTTGATGAACATGACATAGACCCTGCCCTCAGTGTCGGGCACAAAGGAGTCCTCACAGGGGTTCTTGCTGTGGTCCAAGACCTCAGCCTCACTGTGGAAACGGAACAAGGAGTGAGAGGGGACCCCACCTTCTCCCTATTCCCACTGCAGAGTACTTCAGACATGCAAGACGTGGCTGGGGCCACCAGGGCCACCTCCACCCTTCCTTCTGTTCTGGTAAATTCACCTAGTGTGTCTTGTGGTATCCCCACCTTCCAGCAGGCACTCACCCCAGGAGTCGATGAATTTCAGTCTCATAGTTATCCTTCCTCAAGCTGTTAGAGGAGGAGAGAACACAGAGATCAGGGCAGAGTCAGATAGTTTGACCCAAATTTAAGACTGCCTAACACTAAAGGCAGCTGGAACCAATAAATGGAGAGCAGAGACTGCCACACATTCTTGAGATGTGGCAGCAAAACCACAACCCTTCAACACATCCACCTGGAGCACAGGGCAGCCCAGCCCAACCTTGCAAAAACCACTGCCAGGACTCCCCAGCAGAGGCCAGTGTGCTGATGCAGGAGGTCAAGGCCGCTCCAGATGGGAGATGACTCCAGCACAAGGAGACAAGGGTCAGACTAACAGCAACTGTTTCACCAAGGCCTCATTGTGACCAGCACTCACCTCTCCACATTTTTAAGCTGGACATTTGGAACTGTATTGAACTTGTGCTTCTTGAAATAGGCTTCCTGGGAAAGAGAGGGCAGGGAAGGAGAACCAGGTTTGACCGTGGTCAGCAGTACCTGGAGATGACCTCAAGCACCGCCATCACTTGGGGAGGTGCCTGAGCCAGAGCTCAGCACCAGGACAGGGCTGGGGGAGGTGACTCACGTGGAAGTAGCCGTTCATGTTGAGCCCCACGATCCCGAAGTGGTAGGAGCGCGAGATGTCCGGGATGATGCACTCCCGGCCCTTCCGCTGCTCCGGCATCCGCATCCACATGTCCCAGTCCCAGAGCTGGGGAGGGGAAACTGCTGCTCACACTCAGCTCTGGGGACAGGCTTTGGGAGTGTGGCCATCCAGGGACCTTTCTGGGTGCCCACACCAGGTCCAGCCCCTTTGGCCCCAGCTCTGTAGATTCTTATGTGCCTCCTCAAGTCACTGCCTGTCCCAAATCCATTCTGCTTGGGCATCCTTCCCATCCTTCCCAGGGATAGCCTCTCCAGGAGCTGTACACCCAGGGACTGGGTGAAGATCAGGGATTGCTGATGGGCAGAGATGGGAGTGTAGAAGAAAGGGTCCTTCCAAGGTACTCACCTTCTCAGGGGTTGGCCACTTGGGCTCCAGCTCATCCTTGTACAGGCTCTTCCGGAGCACCCATCCCAGGCCTGGCATGGTTTCCACACGGTACAGGAGCGAGGGGTCCTCAGCTGTGTGCTCATAGCCCTGCAATATTAAAGGGAGCATTCAGCACCCTGAATGCACCTGTCCCCCACCAAAGAAAGGGACGGATCCTGCTCCATTGAGTTTCTCATCGTGGGAAGAAGGAACAGCCACTGGGAAGCACATGGCAGGGACGGGAGGGTGATTTGCAGGGGCACTTCTGAGGAGTCCAGGGGAGACAGACCCGCTTAGGATGACAGTGGGGACACACCCTGCTGCTTTAAAGATGGGACCTGGACCCCAGTCTGATATGGAAACAACACAGGGCAGAGGTGGCTCTGCTCCACCATCCTTCCCTGACACACCTGGTCATTCCAAGCAGAGATGCAGTACAGGCTCTCATCCTCCTCCAGAAGGTGTATTGACTGGCTCAGAAAGCTGAGGAAAGAGTTGACCCTAGTCAAACACCCTTCTACCATGCAAACCAAGGCAAACCCTCCACCAAGAGATGAGCCACCCCCAACTGCTGCAACTGCTTATCCCAATTTTTGGCCTGAGATAGCTGATGCTGGTGGGAGGAGCACCCAAACAAGCTAAGATGCATCTCACCATGGGAAGGGACAGCATTGTCTCCTGCCCATCTGTCTCTTCTCCGTAAGAAGAAACAGGAGCCTTATTAAACAATGCCCTTCTCCTCTGGCTATTGGGCAGCTCCAACCACATGAATGGATCAGTGTCCCCAAAAAGCCAACCCTGAAGTCACCCTCCACTGGTTGCCAGGACAGTGGCCTCAGACTCTGAAGGCAGAGCTCAGTTATGGCTTTTGCCTGGGGTCTGCTCAGCCTCAGGTAAGTGAGCTACAGCTGGCAGAGATCTGTCCTCTCCTGAGCACCCAGAGAGCTTCCAGGAAATGAACCCACACAGGAATTGCCAACTTTACCTGAAGAAGTCAACGGAAATGTCAAGATCTTCCTCCAGAACCACAGCAAATTTAGCATCCTGTAGGGCAAGGAGAGCATCAGAAGGATGGAGATGAACAGGACAGAGCAGACACAAGCAGCGTGCTGTGTCTGTGCAGCTCCTTGCCCTGGAGGACTGATCCCAGCTCCTGTGGGACAGGGATCACAAATGCCAGGGGAAGGCTGTGATGCAGCAGTCTCACTCACCGGGAACAGGTTGAAGGTTGCAGTCAGGCTGGCTTTGTAGTGCTACAAGAAAAGAAAATCATTGCCTGTGTTAACATCAACCTGGCACAGATCTGGGGCTAAGCCTGCCTCCCTCAAATGCTATCCCAGGTCTCTGGAAATAATTGTCTCAGGATTTGGAAAACTCTCTCACCTGGGAAACTCTGGCATTTTTAATGCTGATGGGAGTGTGCTGTATTCCTGAGAGGCCAAACAGCTCCACGACATCCATTGGCTCCTGAAATGGAAAAGTAAAAAGCTCATGAAATGTGTGGGTCATTCTCCCCTTGCCCATGCCAGCTCCCCAGGACAACAGGAACATTCCCTACATGTGGCTGTCTTCCTGGGAACTACAGAGGTTCAATATAGACCCGCAGCACAGAACTTGCCAAACCCTTGTCGCCCTTCACCCCATCAGTACCACCATGACTGTGTTGACCCTTTTTGCAGACCCAAAGTTGTATCCAAGAATATGTGAGAGGTCCCAGATTCCCAGCCCCCCAGAGACAGTGCAGAAAGGAAATAGGTATAGCCAGGACCAATTAATAGCTGCTTAATGGCAAGATCACAATCAACTCAATTTTCTCTGACAGTAGCCAAGAAAAGGACCTTTCTGACCAAGCACAGGGGTCAGAAGTAATCCAAATTTGGGCTGACATAACTCTGTCCCAAGAGGGAGCCACCAAGGCCTTCTCCATCCCCTTACTGTGCATCCCACCTCTTGGCCACAAAAGAGAGAAGGAGCTCCCATTGTACCACCCCTTCCCCCTTTCCCTGGTATCCACCATGGCAGCTCGAGCATCCAGGCTGCCCCCTTGTAGCTAAGGGATGCTGCTCCAGTTGCCATGGCAATGGATGCTGCTATCTTTAACTGCTCTGATGTGGTGCAGCAAGAGCCTGCATAAACAAGCCAGCTCCCCCAGCCCCACAATGTGGCAGTGGTGGGAGAGACCTGCAAGGGAACAATTGTCTCTGTCCCAGGGCAACCAGGCAGTGCCTCACTGGATGCTGCAGAGATGAGGCCTAGCAAGCTCCTGAGATCTACTAAGATCCCACATGCCTGTCCCAGAGTACATTTCACTGCCAGAGAGACAGGGCTTTCAGTGGGACTCTTCAGGGCTATAGAGAGTTGAGTGAGAGGAAGGTCTTTGCCTCAGAGGGCCAGTTCTCCTCCATCTGCCCACAGCTTTCATGAATCCCAAGCTTTGAGCCTTGGGAAAACACACAGTTTTGTGTCTCTTCATCTCTTACTGAGAACAGAGTTGGACAGGAATGGCTGGTTTGTTCCTCTCCATGTGAAGCAGCTGGACAGAGCCTGCTCAAGGGGCTGGCAATGCTCATCAGGTAAGAAAAGGGGATGGGGAGAGCCCAGCATGGCCAGCACATGCCATTCCTGCACACCAACCCCTCCTGACACGGGGGTGTCAGTCCTGGGCTTTGGGAAAGACCAAGGCAGCTTTATCCACACCCATGGCTTGGCTAACTTTGTGTGGGAGCAGGTGAGGAGCAGCGTGACACACAGCAGGAGGAAGGTGACGAGGCTCTCAACTGGCCACCCTCCAAGGACTGGGCCAGCACTGGGCTGGGGGAGCAGGGAGCTGGCCACAGGGATCTCAGGCAATGCTCTCACCTCGTAGTAGCCATCAATGAAGACTGTGATCATCTGTGGATTGACACCCTGAGCCGACAGCAAGGAACGCAGCATCCTGCGGAGAGACAGAGGGGCCTGAGTGCAGCACAGCCCTTCAGCACAGGGGTCCGGATCCCTTGGGATGGGGCAAAGGGTGTGTGATGAGGGAACAGGACCTACCTACGCCTTCCCTTCCCCTCCCCCCGGTCTGCCCTTGGTGCTCTGGCAATCCCAGGAGGAGGCTGGATCCTGCCAGCGGGAGAAAGGGCAGGGCCTGGGCCATGCCTGGTCTTGTGGCACGGAGCAGAGGAGCTGTGCCCTCTGGGAGTGCTTACCTGTACAGGTAGTTGGGGCGGTTCCCTGCAATGACAGCTACTGGCACATCAAAGACTTTATTGTCTTTGAGCTGGAAGAGAAAAATGTGTGTGAGTGGGGGTGGGAGAGGCCACGCAAACCAAAATGATGCCATGATTCTATGCCACTGAGAGCAGGATCCAAAGGGTAGGGATCCACAGTTAAGACAGCAGAGCTGCATAGTCCTACCTCTTGTCTCAGGGCCATACCAGCCAACCAGGATGCCCTCAGCACAACTGGGGACCCTGCCAGCTTCCCTTCTTCACCTGACCTCTGACCCAGCTCCAAAATCTCAGTTTGCATCCACTCAGAGGCCTGTGTCTGAGCCCTTCAGCACCATGCCAAGGACAGAATCAAAATCACAGTAGCTGCTCTGTCTCTAGATGTTCAGGGTCTGCTGCTTACACTGATATTCCTAGAATTGGGTAATTCCTGAGTAATCCTGGCAACTCAGATCAAAGGAATTTCCTTGCCCCAGCATGACCTGCCCCCAGGTATTCACCTCCCCTTTGCTGGGGCTAAGGGCTTGCCCAGGGGCAGTTTGCATGACTCAGCTGGCGCTTAAGGACAGTGCTCTGCATCAGCTGCAAAACACACCTCGTCCAGCCCATCCCTCCCTCCTGGAGCTTTCCTGAACACTCTGGCCCTGCACTCACGGGGTCAGGGTTGAACTCGATGGGAGTGGGGTCCTTGCAGCTGCAGACACTGCCATAACCTTCCACTTTGCTGCAGAACCTCTTGCGGCGCCGGTTCAGCTCCGTGTCGGGCCAGTGGCACTCAGCATCTGGAGGCACCAAGGAGGAAAAGCAGACTTGTCACCCCCACAGACTCTCCTCGGGTGCTCCAGGCTCTGGGATGCCACACACGTGGCGCTCCCTGGGCTTAGCCAGCAAACCAGTCCTTGGCAGTGAACAAGCAACACTTAGGATGCCAGATACAGCCCCAGGAGCCATTCAGAGCCCGACCCCATCTCTGGCATCTCTGAGCAGCAGGGGGTTGTTCAAGGCCAACAGTCAGAAATCAGACCAGACCAGGTCTGGTTTGGACAGGTGGCAATTGGCCATATTCCCTCTTCTCCATCCTCACCTTTCTCAACAACTATGCCTGGAATTGCCATGGAGGCAGGAAGAATGGGGGCTAAGCCCATTTTAAAAGTTATTACCATCATAATCATCTCAAAAAGCCTTAAATCCAGACCTATGGCTTTGGCTTAAACTCAGGCAGCAGGAACACATCTCCCAGAGATACTGTACAGCAGATTGTACTTCCTACCTTCCACAGATGTCAAGTGAACTTCTGTCTTCAGCAGAACGGGGTCACCCCACGTTGAGAGGGCCGGTGACTTGGCATGCTTCTCCCCATACACTTCTCCTGGAGCAGGAACACGGGGTCAGGACTGCCTGGAAGGGCCCACCCCACTCAAAGCATGACCAGGGGCTGTCAGCCTGGGGCACAGCTTGGCATCTTTTCCCACTGGCCTCTGGCAAACTGCTGACGGACATCTCTGCCTCCATACCCTCCCTCATCCCCAGGAATGGAGCTGCCACACTCTGGGACTTGTTCCCTGCTTATAGAGCCTGTTGGGGATGGGCTGGGTTTGTTCCTACCCGGTTTCTCCCAAATAAAGGAGCCACAAAACCTCTCCCAGCCTGTGCAAGACTTACCCCCCTTCTTCCCCACAAATGTCCACATGTCTCTCCAGCTCAGGAATGGTGCAACTTGGCTCCCCAGGCTTTTCAGGACATTCTTGGCTGTCTCCTTGAGGTGAAAGGAGCCTTCATCCTGGAACAAAACACAACCCTGCAGCTAAGGTCTGGCTCCTGACAGGGAAAAGTCTCCCATCAATACTAAAGGGATACAGGGCCCACTTCTACCCTAGAACCAGTTGAGCCAGAAACCTTCAAGGTCTCTGTGCCACTAAAGCTGTGGGTGGCTTCATGATGACCCACCCACAGGGATATCAGAGAAATCATGAACTCCTGTTTCCTTGAGATCAAATTGTTTTCAAGCAGGGTCATGTGTTAAGCAACACTTCACACAGCTAAACATGAAACCTTGAAGCAGCACAGTGCTGCTTGCACAGCAGCCCAGACCTAGCACAGTCCACAGGGCCCTTGTAAAGCCTGGAACTGGAAGCCAGAAGGATGCCACCACATCCTTATATTTCCTCATGTCCATTCTCCACCTAATGCCTCCTCTACTGCTGGGGGCTCTGGCTCATCTGCTTTTTGCTCTCCTGCTTTGCTGGGCACAGCAGTACCTGCAGCAAGAAGAGAGAGAAAGAGGACAAGGTGGGTGATCCAGATAGGGAATCACAGCCCCGTGGAGATGTGACATTTAGTCCTGGGAATGCCTGATGACCTTCAGGAGGTGACTGCCCAGATGAGCTTCAGGACATCCTGACTCAAGATGACTTTTTCTTTGATAGTAGGGTCACATCACATACCTTGATGGTGAAGATCAGGATCCTGCCCCGGGCAACCATGTTGAGGAAAAGTACCATGGCTTCATCTTCGTGGGGGGAATAGGTGTCAAAGACCCTCTTGGCCATCACGTGACCCTGTTGGTATTCATACATCAGATGGATTTTAATTACTACATGGTATGGACACAAAGAATTATGGAAATGTGCCCTGGAAGCCTCATTCCCTAAGCAACACAGGGAGTGGCTTTTCTGGTATGCCAGGGACTTAGTCTCCAGAGTTAGTCCCCAGGCAAGCTCAGCCCTCCTGCATGGAGGTCCATGGGAAGCACCACCCAACCTCAGGACTCCTCCCCTGCCTGCTCCCCAAGGACAGCAGGCAGCACAAGGAAATCCTGCAGGTATTCTCAGGGTGACTGTGCCATGCTCTGCAAACTGCACACAAAAACCATTCAGGGACTTCCCTCCTGGCTGCCTCTGGCCGCAGACACCCAACAGTTCAAGAGCAAGGACAAACTGCCCAGTAAGAACGACACGGGGATGTTTTACCGTGGCCTGATTCAAGACGATGACATGGATCCCTCTTCCCTGCTCCCGAGCCTCATCTTCCAGGACCTGCAAGTGCATAAATGATGAGAATCATATGCCAAGACTTCTTCTTATTCCCTGCCCATTTTGTACAGACAAGAGGCAAATCTCTTCGGCTTTGGTCATGGCAGTGTAGAAGTCCAGAATAGAAGCCCTGGCAGCAGAACTTCTTGCCAGCCACTGAAATGCTCGCACCACTGTTTGTGGCTTCATCCATTCAGCTCTGTCCATCCTCTCAGGACAGCCAGCACCTGTCACTCACCGTTGTCCCATCCACGGCCACATAGACCTTTGACCTGCTGGAGTACACCTCGACATCCAGGACCTTCTTGTTGTTGACAGGGTGCCTGGGGACCTCCACATTCAGCATCTCGTCATCTACAGCAGAGAAATTCCCAGTTTCAACCAGTCAAGGCACCTCTAGCTTGTCCTTGCTCTTTGCTAACCCAGCCAAACCTCCAGCGGGCACGGCAGCCTAAGGAATCATGGGCTGGAATTTACAGGGATGGTAGGTAAGGGGAAATACCAAATGACAACAGCTCTAGCTTTGGCTGACCCAACAGAGATCCCTGCAGCCAAATGTGCTAAAGCCTTCAGCAGACAGACCAGCAAGGGAGCAGCATTTTCTATTAATTTTTGTTACACTCACATGCACAGACCTGTTTTTTGTAACGTAGCTGGTCACAGGTTAGCCCTGACTTAAAGAAACCCTCCAGTTTCCTTGCTTTCAAAGCACAACAGGATGTTGCCCCTCACCATAATCCTGTGCAGACTCCTCTTCCTCCTCATAAGCAGCTCTCCTGGTGTCCAAGATCAGCTTGATGTTCACAATTACGGTCACAAGTAGGAAGAGGACAGCACCTGTCTGCAATGCAGGATGTTTTGTGTTAGAAATTTGTAACAACCCCAAAACCAGCCCACCTTGGCATGGGCTGTAGGGCACCCCAAGGAGATCCTGCATGGAATCACAAGCATCTGTCATTTCCCCTGATTTTTTCTGAGGAAAGCAAAGAGAAAGAAATGCAGGTGACCGAGTTTCATGATGAAGTGCATTCATCAGCTGGAGAGCACTGACTCCTTGATATGTGAGAGTTAACCCACTTCCAACGTATCCCTGCTTCCAGATCTGTGAGCAGATTCCTGCTAAATTATTGCATCAAGGTTGAGGGTCCCTGCAGGCAAAGAGTTTGGTAATGCAGAGTTACAGCTCCCAGGGTAACCTTAACTTCTGCCTCTGCTGCAGCATCACTACTCTCATCCATCCCTCTGGAACCAGAGGATGCACTCAGGGTATTCAGAGAAGAGGAGATGCTGTGCAGCTGACTCAAAGGGAAGAAGCTGAGGTCTGATTTCAGGAAACTGCACTGTACCACAGGCTGCAGAGACCAGCCTGCAGCCTTACTGTCTGCAGCAAACTTCAGTTGCAGCCCTTGTGGATGCTGACACAGAGGGCTTGGAAAGGTCCAGGGACTGTGGAACAGACCTTTGATTCTCCGAGGTCATTAAAGGGGCTGGGATCACACACTGGCCTGCTCTTGGTGAGAGGCACTAAAAGGATTCCTGCCCTATCTGTCCAGCTACTGCCTCAAAGCTCTGTGTTGCTGCTATCTCTGCCAAGCAGGTTCAAGGAGTAACTGAGGAAAATGGAAAACCAGCAATAAGACAACACGATGGTATAAATGTCACCATGGCATTTTGGCTTGTTAATTTGCTGTTGACTCAGGACTATGAGCATCTTTTGGGATCTGTGCATAGAAAGCTTTTAATTAAGCACGAACAGAGCCGTGGGCTCATGGAGAGGCAGCAAAGCCACCTCACCAACCTGCCCAGACCTTCTGGGCACTGGGGACATGAGGGAACAGCCCTGGTGACCAGAACGAATACGGCAATAAGGAACAAGAATTAAGCAAGACCAGCAGCCAGGTCTAGAAGAGCTGGCTTAGTCAGAGCTAACTGATGAATGCTGCTGTAGACGTGGCTATTCCACACCTGCAGCTCTGGTCTGAAGCCAAATTTTCATCTGTATTTTAAACAGTGCCACAAAATACAGAGATGTTTACAGGCTCTAGCCCATTGCCCCAGCATGGTGAGCAATGCTTGCCTGAATGACCAGACCCATTCCCAAGCCTTGGAACACACTATCAGACAGAGAACTGAGCAGTCTTCTTGCCCAGGGAGCCCTCACGAGCCGTTGTCCTCCCAGCCACAAGCAAAATTCTCCCCTGCTCCCTCCCACAGCAACCAACTGTCAGATCTCATGGGCTCCTCTCAGGAAAGGCCCCTTTGCAGTGTTTTGCAGCTATGAGCCCAAACCTTGCTGTCCTTACAACCCCAGACACCCCCCAGGACACCGTCTCTACAAGGGATTAGCTGTTTTACAGCACAAGCAACCAAGCCTGAGGCTTTCCCAGACACCAGCTGCCTCTGGGGCATGAGATCCTGTTACCAAGCCCTATTTTCTCTGTCCACCTGTTGTGCCTTTTACCAGGCTTGGCTTGCAAATCAAACAGCTAAGGGCTGAACCCTGCAGCACTTAGCGTGGGTCCAGAGCCAGGATGGGAGCAATCAGTTGGTTCCTAGCTGAAAGCTTTCCAAGGGCACCTGGATAATTGTATCTCCTCCAGCGAGCCACTCAACAGGTCTGCTGGCAGCTGAAAGGAGCTGCTACACATGGCAGACCCTTCCACACTCAGGCACTTGGAGGCAGCTTCCCAGAGAAGAAGTTATGCTTCCTCAGCACATCAGGTCACCCAGACTGCCAGCAGATGCACTTCCACCCATGCAGCTGCTCCACAAACTTGTAAATCCTGTAGATTATCCCTCCTAATCTGCTGCAGGGCCGCGGGTGACTCACCTGACACAGCTTCCGCAGCGCGCGCTGGTTCATCAGCTTGTACTTCCAGGCGAGGTACCAGCTCCGCTTCTTGTGGGGCTTCACGGCAGGGTTGGGCTTCCACTCGTCCATAGTCCCGGGGGCAGCCGTGTGGGGTGGGGGTCAGGATGTGCGCTGCTCTCCTCTCATGTCCATGGGGGCTCCCTGCTGGGATGGGATGGGTGCAGGGTGAGGGAGGTGCCTTCAAACCCTCTCCCCAGTGAAGACAGCCTGGCACAAGCAGTGGCCGTGGCCAGCGCTGATATGCCATGAGCAAGCCCCTCTGGAGACCCCTGCCTGCCAGAAGTCCTGCTGGGAGCGATGCAGGAGGCCAGGCTTTGCAGCAGGGTGAGAGGAAGGCCCTGAACTCATCGGCCTCTGCTCCAGGCCGGCCCCTCAGCGAGGCTGCTGCAGTGCCATGGGCCCACTCCCACGCTCTGGGAAAGAAAAGCAGCCCAAAGTCATAGGCAGACAATAGATCCCGGACCATCGGTTGTTATGGAATAGGCCATCATTGGCCGTATGTGCCAGAGGGGTCCCTGGTAGAGAGACACCCTCCTCACGAACAGCCCCATCCCCGCTGTCGGGGAGCAGCAGCACCGGGCCAGCGTCCACTGGAGCTTCCAGCAGCCCCGGGTAGAGGAGCTGTGCCAGCGGGAGGCCGGGCGCCCTGCCGGGAGCAAACCGCTGGGCCTGGGCGGGATGTGGAGCCCCGGCAGAGCCAGGGACCCGTCTGGAGCACAGCGTGCCCCAGCAAGGCCAGGCTGGGCGGGGAGAGGAGCGCTGAGCGGCCCAGGGGCACTCGCGGGGCGGAGGTGGCGAAGGGCACCCAGGCGCTCCGGGAGACCCGGGTGTCCAAGGGCGGCAATGAGCGGCGGCGGGGAGAGGGGGACCCTGGCGCTTCGGGACCGCGGGGAGTGCGGGGAAGGCCGGAAGGCGTGTGGCGGCCGCGCTACTCACGGGGAGGCTGAGGCGGGGCCGGGCCGGGCAGGGCCGGGCAGGGC
>VZTB01010937.1:341848-352923 GCA_013397245.1 Thryothorus ludovicianus
CGCCCGCGACACCCGCACCGGCCCGCGGTGCCCACCCGCTGCTCGCCGAACGCCTCCGGACGCTCCGCCTCGAGCTGGTGAGTGCCGCGGTACCGGGAGCGCTGCCGGCCGTTCCCCGGTCACGAACCGTCCCGACCCGCGGTCACCGCAGCCACCTCCGCTGACAGTCCCGCAGAGTGCCCGCGCTCTGCCTGCATTTTGGGCAGTCCCCCTTGCTCCTCCGTGTGCGGGTTAACAGCCCCCAGCTCGTACTCCTTCCCCGGCCGCTCTCTGTCCCCGGCTCAGGCAGCATCCATCCCCCGGGGTCCCGCTCGGCCACCTCCGTCCTGCCCCCTTGGCACCCCCAGGCGCCGGCTCCCCCGGGGATCGCCGTGTCCGGGATCAGAATTTAGGGCAGGGACCTTGGCCAAGGGCATGGTGGTGGATCTTCCCTCCCCCGGGTGCGACCCCCAGGGTGACAAGGCACAGGCATCGCTGGGAGCTTTCCCGGGACTCGGTTTCTCAGGGGGCTCGCAAAGGGCTGTGCTGCGGTGGCAGCGTTTCCCAGGGGCCGTGGCAGTGCCGGTGGCTGCCCTGCTCGCCTCCCTCTTTTTGTGGAGGGAACAAATGCCGGCGATGTCTGCGCCTCCGGGAAACGTGGCGAGGTTGGGCAATGGGTTTAAGTGCAGCTGGGGGAAGGGACTCTCCCACGCACGAACATGCCGAGCGGGTGGGAATGAGGGTTGTTTCCATAGGGAAACAGGCTAAATACTCCCGCATCCCTGCGTGCCCCCGGAGGGCTGGAGCACCGCCCAGCCTGAGCCCTCCACTTCGGCTGATTCAATATTGCCATCGGTGCAAGAGCTTTCATCCTCCCTCTGCTTTCATCCTCCCTCCGCACCGGCTTGCAGGCTGCACCCTGACCGGAGGAGAAAGGTCTCTGGGGCAGTGCGATGTTTGCCCTGTCCAGGTGCAAGCAGGCTCAGCCTATGGCCAGCAAGGCCTGGCTTGGGCCGGGCATTATTCACCTTGGCTCAGAAAGGCACTTCCTTGCCCTGCCCTGGCTCTTCTCGCCGGCCTGTGGGGAAGTGGGGACACCTCACACCCAGATCAGCAGCTTGGGATTGGAGCCCAGGTGCCAAAACTCAGCACAGGGCTCCCCTCATCTCCCTATCCCCATGAACAGGGACCAGAATTCCTCCCTCCCTCCCCCCCTCCACCTCGAGCAGCAGGAAACCAGCAAACCCAATGCTCAGAGGATAAGCTGGCCTGGGAGTGGGCGGTGGGAGGAGAATTTAGCAAATTCCCACTCTCGCCTCCTGATCTGAGGAGGAAGATTTATCCCCAGGGCTAGATATCTTGAAAGGAGAAGGCGCCTGAGGTTTCTTGCATGCTGGGGAGGGGAGCAGGGCTGTAGGTGCCCGTGGAGAGCGTGAGCAGGAGTGTGACAGTCCCCTGTGCAGCTGTCCTTGGTGCGAGGTCGTGCAGTGAACTTCAGTGCATGTGGAGGAGTATAGAGAGCAGCCTGTGCCGGGTCTCCTCCCACAACAACCTTGACTTACTGGAGAGGGGGTTTCTTGGAGTACAACGGGGAGGTCAGGCTGGCGTGAACTAGCAGCAAGTCGGTGGCTAACTCCTTCCAGCTAGTAGTATGGAAAGTGGGGAGTGTTATCCTACCCTCTGCTTTTGGGTTGGCTCCCTGGGCATCTCTGACAGCTGCAGTTCTGCATGAGGCAGAGAAAAATGGGGAGCCCCCACCAGGGGATTCCAGCCCTCCTCCTTCTCCTTCGTCGTCTCCCTGCCAAGGCCAGATGCTTTAGCAGTGCGTGCAGAAAAGTCCATTGTAGGCAGTTTTTTAAATAACTTGCCTAGAAAGGAAATTTCTGCACTTGGAAGCTGGCTCCTGCCCCAATCCGGGCACATCCCTGCTATTTTTTATTTAAATCCAGCTTGAGGAGCATGAGGACGGGGGAGGGAGGGCTGATGTTGGGTCTTTACAAATCTTTGACCCTTTTTTTTCTGTCGTCTGGAGCGAGGGGTGTCACGTGCTGAAATCCTGGCTGGAGTTTTCCCAGGCTCCTTCCTCGGATGCTTCTGTGGCTGTGCTGGCTGTGGGACCAGAGCCAGGGGTCTCAGGAGGCTATGGGGTCACCCGTGGGCGGGCAAGTGACTCCCAGGGCAGCGGATGCCGAGGATTGGGCGCTGTGCTTAAAAATGATCCCTGGCGAGCGCGTGGATTTCTGTCACAGCTTGCTGATGCTGGGCACAGGATATGGTTGTGAAGGATATGTCCATGGGCATCTGCAGCCTGCAGACTGCCTGTATGTGCCCTGCAGTGGGTTTTCTCCCTTTCCCCCCATCGTGGCCTTATTTCCTTTCCTGGCAAAATATTTGTGTCCTGTGTAGGGGAAATCCAGTGGCTTTTGGCGGCCAGTATCATACAGACAGGAATGTCTTGGCACACAGGGTTTTCCATTAGGAAAACAGATGTGTCTGCAGCAACTGAGGTTTGCAAAGAGCTTCCCCAGGCTTGGAGGGGCAGGAGTTGATGAGGCGAGTGGTGTGATCAGCAATGCCTGTCCTCCTTGTCCTCCCATTTTGGGACTGATCCGGGTCTCCAGATCCTGCCGTGTGACATTTTCACCAGGTTTGGTTCAGACTGCAGAAGGTGAGAAGTAAAAGCCTGAAGGGACCAGCCTGAGGAAGTGCTGGTGGTCCAACCAGACGCTTGTACTGAGCAATGCCTGATCCTCTTGCCCTGCCAGCAGCCTCCCAGGTCTTGGAGGATGGTCTAGGATCAGATCTGCATCCAATGCTTCCAGTTCCTTGCTTATTCCTTGTTGCCATAGAAGATAGCAACACAAGTGCCCTGGATTTATTTCCCTGGGGGGGTCGGTGGCTGGTGGGAACCATAAGTTGTTGGTCGTCGATGGCCATGTCCCCAGGTCCAGGACAGGGTCCCCTGGGGTGGCTCCCTGTGGGGTGTTCTCCCATACCATGCGTCAAGCAGCTTAGGAGACCTGTGGCTACCAGGTCTGCCGGGCTGGGCTAGGACGTGGGGCCTCTGGGTCACCTCAACCCCCTTGTGCTCTCTGTGTTCCCCCCTCCAGGCTTACCTGCGAGCGGTGGACGTGAAGATCCTGCAGCAGCTGGTGGTGGTGAACGAGGGCATCGAGGCAGTGAAGTGGCTGCTGGAGGAGCGCAGCACCCTGACCAGCCGCTGCAGCAGCCTGGCCAGCAGCCAGTACAGCCTGGTGGAGAGCCAGGAGGCCTCCCGGCGGGGCAGCTGGGACAGCCTGCAGGACCCCAACGACAGGCTGGACAGCATCTCTGTCGGCAGCTACCTGGACACATTGGCTGATGACATGGATGAGTATTCCCACAACGCTGCTGAAACGGCCGCTGCATCCACGTCAGGCAGAGCCCTGGGCAGGGCAGAGCAGGATTGGGTCAGGGTCGACCCCGAGAGGGGTCTTCCGAAGCAAGAGAAGGATAGAGAGGAGCACGAGTGGCCCCACGTGGACCTCTCCCCACCTGGGTTGCCCCAGGATCACCGATTTGCTAAGGAGCCCCAGGTGGCCAATGGGTATTTGGGCCAGCAGTTCCCCTCTCTGGAACCAGACAGAGACACCAAATCACCACCAGGGGCCGGGGAGAGGCTGGGGAAGGGAAATCCAGATGGGAAAGCTTGGAAAGCTGAGGCTGACCTTGAGAACTGCAAACTCAACAGCAAACTGCACCTGGAGTACGATGCCCACTGGCGCTGGCTCCAGTCACAGGATGATGTGACATTCTTATAGCCCGTGGCTTCACCTTCCCAGTCCAGCTCTCCCAGCTGCCCACTCTGCTTCACTTGTCTGTGCTTGGGAGAGTTGGGATGGCTGGAGATGGGGGGCCAGGCTAGTTTGGGGGCGGTGCACTGTTCTCTGATGCCCCCAACAGCATTTGGCGACGCAGCAATAAGGGACTGGGTGCCTGACCTGCAGCATGTTTTTGGGACAGGAGGGATGAGGTGGGTCCTGATAGATTTATTCCTTTGCTCTAGGGTGTTGCTTGCAGGTGGCTGGATGCCCCTCTGTTGTCCTTGGTGGTGGTGGGGAAACCTGGGACAGTGGTGTTCCTGGGATCTCTCCCTCTAATCCTCAGCTTCCTGTGTGCAAAATCTGGGGACCCTTCCCCCAAAATCCCTACCCAGAGAGGACAGGAGACACTGCCATGCATCCACAGCATGGTGGCACCAGCATGCTCAGAGTGGGGCAGGATCATCAGCAGGGCATCCCTGTTGGATCTGCTAATTTCCATCATTGTCTTCAAGGCCAGTGTCCATCAAGGGCGGAGTAGAGGTGGGGTTTGGCCCCAGCACATGGTGGATGCTAAAAAGCCCTTCCCTGTGGTTGAAGCCCTGCCTGGTTTGGATGCCCCTGTGAAGCCAATCTGAGGTGGGGCTGGGGAGCCTCTGTCTGTGCCCTGCAGAGGAAGGATGGTGGTGCAGACTTCCCGATGTGATGACATGAGAACAACAAAGCACTGGGTGGGAAATGGAAGTCCAGTTCCCCCAGTTTGTTCCTGGACTGTCTTCCACCATGGGAGCAGTCCTGCAGAATCCCTGGGATGTGGCAGCACACGGGCAGCCTGGCAGAGCCTGCAGGGCTCGGATTTGGGAAGGCTCCTGCTCTCCCGTGACATGCTGTGATGATGCTGAAGGCTGGGTCTCTCTGTCTGTGTGATGAATGGTGCCAGGTCTCTGCTTTCTACCAGCAACCAGAAACATGAGGCTGCTCTGTTGGGGTGGATTTGCAGTGACTCTGCCCTGAAGACATCTCTCTTTTTAGCCTTGGCTTCTGCCTGTGCCTTTTGCTGACCCCACCACGCCTCCCAGCACGCCTCTGGCCTGTAGAGCATGGCTTGCAGCTGAAGCTGTGTGAGGGCTTGGGCAGGACCTTCTGCCTTCACCAGATGATGCAGGAAAGGACCTGAGCATCCTGATTCAAGGAGCCAAGCTCTTCCACAGTTGTGGATAAGCCTGGAGTGTCCTGACTTCAGAACCCATGGGTACATCTCACAGCCTAGTGCTGTGACAGCTTTGCTCTCATCATCATGCTGTTGTTGCTTTGCCTGCTTGGGTCACAGCTTGGATCTGTCTATGCTGGGATGGTAGGAGTGAGGACGTTGTTTTGTGATGCCTGTTGGAAGCTAAGAGAAAGGGAGGTGACTGGCTGTGACTCTCCAGATGTAAGATGTGAGCTGGCTGTGGTTAGGAAGGTGGTTGGGTGCACAGCAGGTTCCACTTGGTGTCTCTGAAGCAGCACCTTCAGTGGAGATTGCCCTCTGTTCTGAGAGCCCCGAGAACCCTCACTTGCCCTGCAGATCCTCAGAACTTCCCTGGATGGATGTGGAGAGCAGGACAACGCCCAAAATTCTCGGAGATGGTACCTGCTGAGGACTTGGAGGAATCCCAGCAAACTGGGAGTGGGTTTCCCTATGCAACAAGCATCCATCTGCCTGCCCTGGAGCAGCTGTGCTTGGCTTGCCATTGCCTGCGAGTAACTTGTGGCTTCCTGTGTGGCTGTGCTGCTGACATGAGCCACCATGTCCCCAAGGCTGGCTGTCCCCTGCTTTCCTGCTAACCCTGCATGCAATGAATCAGCTGAGGGTCCCTGGGGGAGACAGGGTAAGTCCTTCAGCACTGTTAAAATCATCCTCACCAAAACATAACTGGCTTAATAAATGTTCGTGTTTCTCCCAGGCCACGCTGTCGGTGCTTTGCTGAGCTCACTGGTGTTTCTAGGGAAAGGGAGAGGCTCTGGGGTGGAAGGCCCTGGGGCCTCTGGCAGCCCTGCTGAAGGGCAGGTTTAGCCCCAGCCCTGAAACAGGCACAGTCCAAGTGTCTGAGCATCTGTCCCTTCTCACATCAGTGATAAAAGTCACTTTTCCTGAAGCAGCTGGGTACCAGGGCACATCTGCTGGGAGCAAGGGTGACTGCGTTGATCTCAGCTGGACTATGTGTCAAACAGCACCTTCACCCTTCCTGCCCCATATTTCGAAGGAAGATCAGTTCTAGGTGTTTGCCAGCCCTGTTGGCTGTGCTGGAGTCTTTGCTTCCTGCACTGGCAGCTTTGGCTCCCATGGCTTCCTCCACCCAGGAGGTGCAGGCTGGATCTGGGTGTAGAGCAGAGACCTCTCCAGCCCAGCCGGGGTGGGAGCAGCACAGCTCTGATATCAGGCTGTTGGGATTTGCTCCTGGGTGGATCCCTTTAAAACCACAAGAGCCAGTGCTCATGCAAGCATCAGCTTTTCCAAAGCAAATGCAATCGGCTTATCCAGCCCTGCCATCCCAGCCCCAGCATCCCTTCTGGCTCATGACACCGTGAGCTTTTGAAAATGGGGAATTGGATGCTGGAGCCAGCAGGACTCAGCAGGATTTCCCCAGTTTCTGCTGGGCTGAGGTGAAAAATAGAATCATGAAGAAAACCATAGAAATAAGATGCCCAGCCTATTCCTCTTACAAATCTAGACCTCAGCAGCCAGATAACCCTGTATTGCTGAAGAAGAACTTTTGCTGGGACTTCCCTGGGCATGAACTCTTCAGCCTGGCTCATATCAGCCCAAGGTGCCCATAGTCCCAAAATCTGTGTATCCCCCAAATCCCAGCCCTTGGAGCTGGAGGGGCAGATGTGACCTCATGGTTGTCTCCCTGCTCTGTCTCTGGGCTGCCTGGATGAGGGATCCCCCACTTTGGGCACCCAGGCATGTGCAGAGCCAACATCCCAAACCTCCCCTGGGGAAACACCTCAGGGACCTGCGTCTGGCTGAAAGGGGGGTGCAGAGCACCTGTGGGTGGGAAACAGCCCACAGCATGGATCCACAGCCTCCCTCCTGATCTGCCTGGCCCTGACCCTGCCTGCTGCTGCCCTTGAGCTGCTCTTGGGCTGTTCAGTGCCGGTATCAGGTAAGAAAACAAGCAGATAAAGCAGGCGGGATCCCAGCCTTGCCAGAAAACACCCACCTCTGTTACAATAAAAACACCAGCAAGCCAATTTTTTTTTCCAGATATACACAGAGATTAGACTGCCTTAACGAGGCAGTAAAACACTTCAATAGCTCTCCTTGCTTGTTATTAAAATGTCCCCTGGGCTTTCCCTTCCCTGCGTGTGGCTCAGCTCTGAAAGGGCCTGTCCCCAGAGCAATGCAGCCATTTAAGTGATTTCTGTTAGTTCCTGAGGGGAAGAAGCATGAAAACATCCTTTTCTCAGGGAAAAAAGAGCATGGTCCCCATGGTCAGAAGGGAGGTGCCCTTTGGTATGGTGGCCCTGTGGCCCCACAGCACCCTGTGGGCTCGCTGGCATGGGGAGCATCGCTGTGGGGTGACCCTGGAGGGGATGTGGGTGGTGTGTGGGTGCAAGCACAGCCTGTGGGGCTGGATCACACTGCCCCCACCTCCTCTTATCTGGAGATTGATGTTCCCTGTTGACCCTTGTACTGTTTCCTGTGCAGCTCCCATGCACCCCGGTTGTCTGTAACCCTTTCTGGGGAGCAGCGCTGTGAGCAGAGCTTGGGTTTTGTGCTGTCTGACCCATCGCAGACAGTGTGGGGCAGGAGAGGCCAACAAATGGGACAGGAAAGGCTAAGTGTAGTTCCCATCCCTTGCTCTCAGTCTGCCCTGTTTTGGCAGTGAGGATGTTCTCATAGTCTCCTGGGCAAGGCTGAAGTATTTTGGTGCTGGTTGCAGCAAAGTGGTGATCACCAGATTCCCAGAAAGAGTCCCATATTTCCAAAACTGCCTCCAATTTAGGACTATTGGATTCAGTCCAGTCCTTTGGGGCATGGTATCCAGGCTGGCCCCATTGCCCAGCTCTCCAGCCTGCTCCCCACAGTGCCCAGGAGCCCCCAGTACTGGGTTAAACCAGCCCAGTGTAGGATTCTTGTGTCCTGAGTTTCCAGATGGCTTCCAGCTTTTCCTTTCCACTGCCCCAGGTTCACAGGTTTTCAAAGAACCTCCTACAGGTTTTGTGTAAAGAGGAGAACAAGAGACATCCCCCTCCCTGTGCCTGTCTTCTGCTGAACCTCTACTACACCCTGGAGAAGCCATGCTGGACAGGGGATGCTCTGCCCAGGGAAGCTCAGACCCCAGGTGGGGTCTCCTGGTAACCTCCTGCCTCCTCTCCACCTTTGGGACTCCTTTCCTGAGATCCTTGGTGTCTGCAGCTGAGTGACTGTGAGGCTGTTGAACAAGGGCACAAAGTCAGAGCATGAACCAGGAATGAGCTGAGCCTTTAGGAAATGCCTCCCCAGGCTGTTTGTTCCCTGCCAGGGGCTGGCAGCAGGCCAGGCTTTTGCTTTGGAGAATAATCCACTGGCTTTAGAGCTTCCCAGCACTCCTCGGGAGTGAAAAACAAGTGTGACTGCTCAGGGCCTCGTGGGTGTGTGTGCATGGGTGGGTGATGAGGACAGGCTCAGGGTTTCATTCCCTGCCTGTTCCAGCCCAGCAGGGGGGAAGTGCTGGCACAGCTCTCCCCTTCCTTTCCTGGGTGCTGAGCACCCACCCTGGCCCATCAGCATCCTTGATAATGTCACTTTCTTCCCACTTCTGCCACCCATTGCTGGGCGAGAATCTTCCTACACCTCCCACGCAGGACTTGGATCTGGATACGTCCTGCTCAGTGCCACCCCAGGGGTGACAACCAAAACCCGTGTGTGCCCAGGAGATGAGTGTGCTCCTGCCACCAGCTCTGCCTCGGTCCTCAGCAGGGAGCAGCAGAAAAATCTGAATTGCTCTTCTGAGAAATTAATCTTCTTTCCCTGTCTTAGCTCAGTCTGACCTAGAAGAACCACACCACCCCCCCCCCCCCCCCCCACCACAACANNNCCCCCCCCCCCCCACACACACACACTCCCCTGGGTTGTTTTTTTTTCCCCTGTGGGGTGTTTAAAGGGAAAATTACTGCAAATGTATTGCAAAACAGCTGTGGGAGACAGGGGCCAGACCTCCAGCTGGGCAAAGTGGGCAGGCAAGGCTGGAGTGGTTTTAGGCAGGATTTGCCAGGCTGCCCTCTCCTGTGAGACCCTCTGATCTGAGGTGAGTGGGCAGAAAAAATTTCATGTGCCCAACCATGGGCAGTAAAACAGAAACAGTAAAAGGTCAAGAGCTGTGTTGGGTTCCTCCTGACAGGGTGCAAAGTCAGGGGGATTTTGGCTGGAGAGAAATAAAAGTGGAGCTGCTGGAGAGAGAAATGGCAATGGGAACAAAGGAGCTGCAGTGCCCGTGCACCCCCTTGGTGGCTGTGGTCCTGGGGTGGTGACAGTGACTGGGGCTGGGTGGAAGGACAGCACTGACCACCAGAACAGGGACAGGAGGTGAAATATGCCTCTCCCAGAACCTGCTCTGCCCCACACCAAACCTTCCACTGCCCCACTTCACATCCCTTTTCCTCAGTCCCCTTCCTTCCCAGGGGTGAAGCCTGGATGGCTCAAATGCCATCTGTGGCTTCACAGGCCCAGGCTGGGTGAGGGAAACCAGGAACCCCAACACCAGCACCAAAATGATCCTGACAAAATGCTGAAGCTCCCATCCTGGGGGTTACATCCAAGGAAAGGCTTCATCTACCTTTAAAGCTCAACAGCTGCTCTGCAAAGGACTCAGCTCCTGGGCTGAAGGGCCAGGAGCACCTTTCCTGTTCCTTCTCTGCCTCAGCTTCCCTTTTGTAAAGCTGGGCGAGATAGAAAGGAAAGAAACACTCAGGCTCCTCTTGTGCCTGACGATTTTCTTGTGGCTGTTCTGTGGGGTTGGTTCCTGTTCCATAAGCCTTGGAGGAGAGCAGGGAGGCGAGGTACCCGTTCTGCTGCTCATCCATGTGTCTCTATGTCTGTCTGCCTGTCCCTCCTTGTCAGAGTGAGGCACCTGTGGCTGTCCCAAACCTTCTGCAAGGGGGTCTTGAGTCCAGAACCACCCCCAGCTGGGGTCTGTGTGCTGGGAGAAAGGCAGTGCTGGGAGCCAAAGGGTTTTGAGGCAGTTTTTGGGCAGCAGCCCCCATTTTGGAGCTGTGTCTCGGGGCAGGAGGTGCAGGCAGTGTGAGCAGCAGGGATTATGGCTGCTATAAAAAGCACCAGCATCTCTCGTCTCTGCTCCCTAAGGCGCTTAGGGGAGGAAGGAGGGAATTAAAGAGCAACCTCCTGCATTGAAGAGGTGCAGGGATGGGAGCAGTCAAAATAGCACACTCATGAGACCCCATCCTCCTCAGCATCCCCAAAAATCCTCCCCTGAGCAAAGAAGCACCCCCACGTTCTTCCTGGATCTCTGCTGTTGGATCACCAGAAACTTGTCCCCTGCTCAGAGGTTGTGGGGGACAAGGAGAGAGACGAGGGGGACAGCTGAGCCTGGAGATGGGGTCCTGGTGGGTGAGAAGAGCACACGAGGATGCTGCACCATTTGCCCATCCCAAACAAAAACACGGAGCACTCCCCAATCCTCACAGCTTCACTCATCTGCCTAGCCCTGTCCTGTCCCCCTGCTTCAAAAGTCCTCAGAGGGTACTGGAAATGTTTTCCAGAATGCAGTCAGACACCTGGGTGCCTGGCTGGACAGAAAAACACTGAATTCTTGGAGGAACAGAGATTGTTGCAGCCAAAAGCCATGCACTGACTCCAGTGTCTGGAAGTAAAATGGTCTTGGGACTCTCTGACAGGTTCACAATCAGCCTCAGAGCTCAGCCCTAGTGTGGGGCTTGGTGACACGTTTGGGGACAAAGTAGGGGGAAGGCAGGTGCTGGGTGATGGCACTGATGCAGGGATGAGGGGATGGGAAGATGCTGTGGGAAACAGCTGTCCTCCGCGGTATTGCTCTGTTCGTGGCAGGTTCCAAAAGCAGCCACGGCGTCCTGCAGAGCTCTGGTGGCATCCCTGGCTCCTGCCATTGACCAGCTCGGGGAGGTGCTCGGTGTTTCCCCTCCCCACGGACGCTGCCCTAAACATCACCCAGCGCTTGGGCAGTCCTGGAGACGGACACAGCGCCAGGATCCCTCCTGGCACCCCTGCAAATGGGGGCTTCAAAGAATTTGAGGGCGGGGGGCTGAGGGCAGAGGACGGGGGGAGGTTGAGGG